>RJWM01033652.1:0-20409 GCA_004363535.1 Dasyprocta punctata
ATGACTCAGGAACATAAGATAACACTTCCTACTTCAGCTCACCCTTACTGAGCACCAGCTGTGTGCCCTGCTCAGGAGCAGGCCTAGAAGGTCTCCCCTGTCCTCCCCAGCTCACTATTCTTGAATGCTTTCTTCAGGCTGTGGGAGGCAGGCCAAGGGGAAAAGTTGCTCCAGTGCCTGATGTGAGCTCCATGGCTCCCGAGCAGATGAAGCAACATAGCATTCTGACTGCCGATCAGATGCCAGCCAGCTAACTCCTGCCCCTCCTCACCACGGGGAGCTTCATCAATGTCGGGGCATTGGTCTGGCACCCAGTGATCTGAAGTTAAAATCCTGTACAGAGAAAAGACCTCCCAGTTTAAAAACGCCACCTTCAGTGAGAAGTAAAGAGTGTGGAGGACGGAGCATGTGGGCCTCTTTGACAGAGGCTCCATTCAAGGACAGGTGAGGACCCTTCCTCCTCTACAGCCCCCTAACAGCTAAAGGCAGTTGGGCAGGGAGCCCAGACACTGCTTTGGTTTGTAGCCTGTGGTGTAAGAAAGAAGTTGACACCAACTCATCCTGAGTGAACTAATATTCTCCAATGCTGTCGCCCAACCAAGGGGTTAGGGCTGTGATAGCTGTCCATTTAGAGCTTGGTATGGTACAAATGGGCCAATGCCGAACACATGCCATCGATTCCCTAAGACTGCAGCAGGGGAAAGCAGCCAGCCATGGTCACCATGGTCATTACTGCCTTCTCCAACCTGTCACACCACCCTAAGCCTCTGTGGGCTGAGAACAAAGTCAGCTCACTGCATTTCTTCACCTCTTCCAGGTCCTGGATCAGCCTGCCACACACCTGAAGTCCCACTGTGCCACCTGGGCACCCACAACCCAGTCCTGGTTTCCAAGGTACAAAAGTGCCAGTGCTTCCCAGGAAGAGGGCCCCTCCACCCACTGCAGTGAGGAGTGGGAGGAGTCACAGAACTGCTCCCCTCTAAATCTGGGCTGTACATTCCTCTGCATCCAGAGCAAGAACAGTGACATATATATATATATATATATATATATATATATCCGCAAACAAGGTTCACTTCCAAACTTAATGAGGAATCTTGAGAATACCTATAGCTGTTTATATTTTTTCTCTACCCGTTTCATCTTTCTTATGTTAACCAAAATCAATTCTGTACTACTCTTCTGCTGGTTTCACTCCTTCAATCAATTTCAAAAGCCTGAAATCACAAACACTATTGCAACAAGATTCCTTTCATTTGGGTTTGGCATGGAGAGTGTGCTGTATGCGGCGGATTGTAACCTGTGAGCTTCCGCTCTCTGCATTACCTTACCAAAACTTCTAAGGGATACAAGACGAGGCAACTAACTTTTTTAGTTAACTTTCTTCATCACTCTCAGCTTGATTACATATCCAGGACTTGCTCTTAAGAGTATTTTCTTGGGAATCTACTCTCACTTCTCAATACGTATGAATTTGGGGTTGCCGTTACAACTCAGTTATACAGCCCTGGACTTATCTGTGTGAGGCACTGGGTTCTATGCCCAGCACCAAAAAGAAATGAAAAAGACTTGAACATAAAATGAGTAATGAAATACAAATTCATGCTTACCAAAGTTCTTAGGCTTGGTTTCACATAAAATCCTACCAACAAACTCCTCTCTAAACTAGCATCTTCCTACACCCTTCTGAATACTTTCAAGGTCAGGCTAAGCCCCAACATGAGTGCACAGACAAGTGCACGCTAAAGGATACAGCTCTACAGAGAGGTGAACGTAACTTAGTGCATATATATGAAATGTGCCAGTCCATGTATTATGGATTTATATAATTGGAGCTCTCTGTATTATACACACATACATAAAATTAATTGTGCACATAGAATAGGGGAAGGAACTTGATATTTTCTTTCGTTTTGTTTTCCTTTCTGAAATCATGTCCGCTGTAACAATGAGAAAAAATCCATACTCCCACGTTTACTATCCCATTTTCTACCTAGGAATGCTTCTAAGACCAAACCTTGCTCCTCACAGTAAGACAGGACAAGAAATAACAGCAGCTTCAAAACGTCCAGGAAAAGCGATGTCCTAAAGCAGGATGGAGACTGACTGCCCAGTCAATTGGATTTTCTTGGATTTACTGACCTTCACTCTGGATTCAGACTCACCGAGGTCTCTTGCGAGCTCCAGTCTGTGGACAGAAAACCACAAATATTCTGTATTCATTCTTGAGGAAGAAGGGTTCAGTGTTCCAAATAAATAAAAGATAATGTAGACATTCTGCCCTGCTTTTAAGTTTTGAAGCACACCTCACAGTGACCCAAGTATATTTTTCTTCATTTCAAAATAAAAGATCTATCTTTAGAAATGTGTTGAACTCCTCACCAAATATAAGGTGGCAGTAACAATTCACAGCTAATTTTAATGCATTATTTTGAGAAATTAATGCAAACATCTATGTTTTGAAAAAGCAGAAATTTTAAGTACAGGAAGCCTAGAGATTGACACTTTCTCATTCTATTGATCCAGAGTCCACAGCAATTTTATTTACAAATGCAGACACTAACTCAGGGAATACAGCAACAATAGAGTGAAACATGTCAAATGCAAACATTTCCGTGAGTCAGCAGACCCAGTCAAGACATTGAAAAAGGAGCGAGAGAATGGAAAAAAAAATTTCTAAACCATGCCTGATACAGAGACACAGAAAAATCTCTCACAATTCAAAAATTAAAACATACCCACCAGGTTTAGGCCTCAGAAAAGACTCGGTGAGACATGTCTGCAAAGAAGATAGAGAGAGGGGCAGGAAGGAGGGGAAAACACACTCAAAATGACTAGCGACTAATGCACATCCCAACCACGGGGATGTCAACCACCTCATCATCTGAACCACTAGCAAAGCCTGGGAAATAACAAGCGTGCTGAGCTCAGGGAGAAACTGCAACCCTTGGTCACTGTGAGAAGAAATGTCAACTTCTGCAGCCTCTCTTTCTTACTGTCTGTGAGGTCTCAAAGCAGAAACATACAATTCTACCAGCCAATGATTCCATTTGTGAGGATGTCTGCAAAACACTGAAATCTGGAATTCCCAGCTATTTGTCAGGCAAGTTCACAACAGCACTATTCCCAAAAGCAACCCCTGCACAGCTGAATGAGCAAGAAAAGTATATCCCCCTGAGGGAATATTACTCGGCTTTAAAAAGGAAGGAACTTCTGACACGTGCTGCTGCATGGATGCACCAGGAGGATATATGGGGTGATATAATCAGGCACAAAAACACTGGCGGGCTATGATTTCACCTAGATCCTCTTCCTAGACAGCTCACTCTCACAGAGGAAAACTGTATGATCCCGATTGTGAGGAGCAGGAGGTACGGGGGCAAAGGGAGGTGTTTCATGTGGACAGTTTGAATTTCCAGATGGAGAGGTTTCTGCAGATCGGTGACACAGCAACGTAAAAATACTTACTATCGCTGACATGTATGCTTCAAAGTGGTTCTTCTAGTAAAGTCTCAGTGTGTGCATCTCATGCCACAAAATACAAACAAAACAAAGTAGTAGCCGCAAGCCAGTTTGCAGACCGAATTCCCCATTCCGCACTAAAATCCCGACTTGGGCCGCACAAGGCGCCATCCCACCGCAGCGCAAAGACAGGCAGGTGAAGAGCCCGAGTGCCCTCAGGTCAAGCGGGGAGTGAGGGCAGCAGGAGAGAGAGAAAAGCACCTGGAACACAGCCCGTCCCCGTTAAAGCCTGGGGGCTCCCCAAGGCAGGAGCTCACCTTTCGGACATATCCGGGTACTGAGTGTTTTGGAAAACAGCTTCCAGTTTCTCCAGCTCCCACTGCTTGAAGCAGACTCGGGACCGCCTGGGCTGCCTTGGCTGGTGACCCTTGGCATCAGATGGATCCTGCTGGGCTGGCGGCAGCTGCTCAGGCCCCTGGTTACCGTGATCCCCGTGGCGGTCATTGTCACCTCTTTGCATCATGTGCACTTCTTGACCGTGGTACAGGTGAGCCTTGAGGGTGCCGCAGGCCCCAAAGAAGCCTAGAGCTGCTTTACTGCCGTGGGCACCCTCGGCTGCTGTGGGGACTCCTGGTACAGGCCACGCACGGGGTTGCGGCAGCCAACACTGCATGGGGAGGTAGCGGGGATCGTAGTAGTGGCGCTCATTCTCCATGGTAGCAAGGCACCAAAGATCACGAGGCCTGCTCCTCAGCCAAAGAGAGTGCAAACTCAGTGTCTCTTGGGAAGAGCTTGGCCACAATAAGGTGGAGCCTGGGGCTGCAAATAGTTACAGAGATCCTAGAGCACACTGGGCAAGGTCAAGTCCAGAAGACCCTCCCTAATGGCTTCTATTGGCCGTGTACTTACAGCGAGCTGCTGTGGAAGTGGTTACAGAATAGCAAAACTGAGTGGGCGTGGCCAGAAGCGGAGCCTGCCACCCTGAAGAAAGTTATTGTTACTGGGCATGCGCAGAATGGGGTCTGCACGGCCCTCAGCTAACTTACTGTGCATCCCAAATCTCAGATGTTATTGAGGAAGCGAACGGGTTGGACCGAAAGCTGGTGGGGAAGTGGAGAGGAGGGGGCGAGAACTCATACTGCCCACGGGACCTCCGGCGGGAAGGCTGGAGACTGCCCCTTGCCCCTCCCTTCATGCTGCGCTGTCTGCACAGGACAAGGGCTCCGAATTCCACTGCTCTGACCCCAAGATGCTTCTGGCTCCCGTTCCCCCAGTCTGGCTGAAAGCAGAGCCTGCCCAGCTCCCTGAAGCAGCCCTGGGGATTGGTGGCTCTGTGGGTGCTGAGAGGTGCTGGGAACGGAACCCGATCCCCATGAGCAAGTCCACCCCCTCCGCGTTTGCGCCAAAGACTCCACTGCAAAATGTAAAATTCTAAACACGCAGTGAGAGTTCAAACTGTCCTGAAACCGTTCTGTTTGCTGTAAAACTGTTTCATTTTGTAGTGTGAGATGCAGGGGATATCTCCAGAGACACAGAGTGGACCAGGATGGAGAATGAGGCAGGGAAAAGTTGGAAACTGGCCCAGGTGCACAGCAGGCGCTCAACACACACAAGCCCTCAGCCTGTGTCCAGGCCCTGCAGCCAGAGGTGTCCAGGTGGGGCCCAGCACAGCCTGTGGGAGTCACTGTTCCTCCCGAGCCCGTGCCCTGGAAGGATTTCTGGGCGCTCTGAGCAGAGGTCTTGGCGTGCAGTCTGGGGTGGGGTGTTGCTTGCTCACGGTCTGCAGTGCTTGTACTTTCTCAGAAAGCGCTCATGCTTTCTTGCACGGGCATCTGAGCACCCTACGTGCTGGGCACACTCAGCCTACAACTTCACTCCTGCAGCTCCTGGCAGTGTGCAGGGCTGTGAGGCTGGGACCACTGCAAGGATCACAACAATCTGCCTCTTCACAAGTCTTTTCATTGCTGCTTACTCGCCAGGGCTGCGTTACTGGTTGCCTGACCTGGAGGGCTGTGTTTAAATCACATCAGCCTATTTTTCCTACAAAGTACAGCATAGCTCTTACCTCTGGACAGGCGCCCCACCCCATGGAGTATAGCCAGCTGTGCTGCAACAGAGTCCCTATTCTGTAGGACTGTGTGCATGTCACCTTCTGCTCAGCTCCATCCCTACTGAGGGGCTATGGCCTTGGACAAGTAATGCCCAGCATTTCCTGTACCAAGCCCCTGGCTCCTGGAGAGAGCCAAAATCTGGAGTCCTAGATTCCAAATTGATGCATTAGGTAGAGGCAGGCATGGTGTCACCTGGACCAGGCCTCCAGAGAGATCAGAGCCAGCTCTGTGTCCCTGCAGCTCACAGCCCAGAATCTGCAAAGGCACACAGCCTCTGGGACTGGACCCAGGGCACAGAGCCTCAGGGGAAGCGAAATGTTTAACTCTGGACTCCACAGCCTGGGAGTCAAGAGGACCATGGGGAACTCCACCATCAGTGCCAGGGCAGCCACGGTGCCCCTTGAACACCCAGACTCCTTTTGCCTGTGACAGCCCTGTCTTCCTGCCTCTGCTGCCCTGAGTGTGTGACCCCTGGTTTCTTCTGCCAGCCAGCGCACCCAGGTCTCTAGGGCTGTGATGCCCCTGCCTTTCCTCCTGTGCAGACTGGGAGCTCGGCCCCCTGAGCTCAGTGATCCTACTGGGAGGAGGAAACATACTGTCCAAAGGCGGGAAGGAGCAGCAGCCCCGGCAGCAGACCACATTGGTCCAGGGGTCCTGGTCCTGGACACCCAGAGCCTGGAGGGCAGGCTGGGCCATGAGCTCGGGCGACCTGGGCACAGGCAGCAGCCCCGCACTCCCTGCCTTCACCTCCTGTTCCTGTCACCTTCACAGAGCTTCCTGCAAGGCTTCCACACCTGAGCCGGGCTGCAGGCTGAGTGCCGTCTCCACCTCCAGGGCAGCACGATTCTCAGGGAGCAGGGGCTGGGTCCGGGCCTCATTCTCTCTCCTAGGGCCTCTCCCTGCCCTGCCTGAGCCAAAGGCCACCTAGGAGAGGTGAGGCTGCTGGGTCTGGTGTCCTCGGACACCAGGGTGGAGACAGGGCCCACAGGACACAGAGGAAGATGTACTCCCAGGATTTCAATAAACCGCTTGGTGAAACGTTGCCCTCAGACGGCGTTTGTGACAAGAGAATGAGATTGGAACCAGGTTCTGAGCAGGGTGCGGGAGCACAGCATGGGGCTACAAGTGCACGGTCAGATCCTGCTTTTGTGTACACTTTTGGTGATTCACAGAAAAGAGATGTGACTTTCAAGATAATGCCAAAGATATTTTGGTATTCTTGGTTGTAAATGCCCCATTTAGTGAAGTGTGGAGGGAAAACCATCCAAAATGGAAGTCAGAATCTACCTATTGCTCTGTGCCCCATTGATTGTTCAGGAGTGTATTATTTAGTTTCCATGTGTTCATAGAGTTTTTGCAGTTTCTTTTGTCATTAATTTCTAGTTTCATGGCACTATGATCAGATAATATGCAAGGAACAATTTCAATTCTTTTGCATTATTTTAAGAACATTCTATGGACTAGTATATGGTCTATTTTAGAGAATGTACCATGTGCAGCTGAGAAGAATGTATATTCTGAAGTTGTTTGGTGGAACACTCTATGAATTCATTACCCGGGCCATGCCCAGGATGAGCACAATCGCCAGCACTCCTCAACTGCCAGGGCCTTGTCCCCAGTCCCTGTCACTCGTCCTGCGGACCCACTGCTTTTCCCTCTGCCCGCCCTCCCTCCTTACCTCCCTTTGCCACCTTTCTCTTCCAGTCTCCTTGTCTCCCTTCTGGTCTCTAACTTCCAGGCACGCAGCACCAAGGCATCACAAGTGTCCGGGACAGGAGTCCTCAGGGAGTCAGTGGGGCCCCCAATTGATCTTTGTCTCTGGGACATTTGGCAGTTCTCCTCAAAGATGAGTACAAGAAGGTCTCCCCTGTGCTCCCCAGCTAACTATTCTTCTACGGTTTCATCAGGCTGTGGGATGCATGCCCAGGGGAAAAGTTGCTCCAGTGCCTGATGTGAGCTCCGTGGCTCCTAAGCAGATGAAGCAACAGAGCATCCTGACTGCTGACCGGATGCCAGCCAGCTGACTCCTGCCCCTCCTTACCAGAGGGAGCTTCACCAAATGTGGGGCAATGGCATGGCACCCAGTGATCTGGAGTTAAAGTGCTATGCGGGGAGAAGAGCTCCCAGTGTGAAAATCCCACCTTCACTGAGAATTAAAGAACCAGGAGGATGTTATATGTGGGCCTCTTTGACAGAGGCTCCATTCAAGGACAGGTGAGGACCCTTCCTCCTCTGCAGCCCCTTGACAGCTAAAGGCAGTTGGGCAGGGAGACCAAACACTGTTTTAATGTGTGGCCTGTGGTGTAGGGGAAGCTGGCAGCATATTATTCCCAGTGAAATAAAACTCCCAAATACTCCCCACCTAAGACTTTAGGAGCAAGATTATCGCCAAGGTCAGCAATGTCCCTCCTGCACTCTCCAACCTACCACACCCATAAGCCTTTCTGGGCTGAGAACAAAGTCAGCTCACTGCATTTCATCACCTCTTCCAGGTCATGGATCAGCCTGCCGGGCAACCAAGACCGCAAAACCTGGGCACCCACAGCCCAGGCCCAGTTCCCAAGGTACAAAAGCGCAAGTGCTTTCCAGGAAGAGGGACCCCCATACACTGCAGGGAGGAGTAGAAGGAGTCACAGGGCTCTTCTCTAAACCTCTGCTACCCATACCTCTGTAGCCAGACCAAGATCTGTTTCACATCTCCATGCTCTGGATGCCCTCTCAGTCTCCCAGTTCTGGACCATTCCTGTGAACTTAACCATTTATGAAGCTCCCACACTGCAAACTGTAATGACACAAAGGGCCTTCTCTCCCCGCCTCATGTCTGCTTCCCAACATGAACACAGCTCATCAAGAAGCCCAGAGCAGCAGAGCTGGTGTGCACAGGGTGTTAAGTTTCCACTGGTGGCATCTGCATCTACACAGCAGCGTGCACAGGGCACTGTGACAGCTGAGCTGACATCAGGTGTGTTTCTGGAGCTTCCCTTCCTACCAGTCCTATCACCCTGCACAGGAGAGGGGAGACCACGCAGAGGTTCTGCATGCTGCAGAGATTGGACACACTCAGAACTTCCCCTCATTCATTTGTTTGCTGTGGCTCCTGTGCCCTCAGGACTCCATTGAGAGAGGCCCACATCCAGGAAGGGGAGAAAGCCCACCAACATCTCTCATCCTCTGTTCTTGGGATTTGTCAGGCAGCCTGAGAAAATGCTCCCCACCCCTCCCCACATCTCCCAGCTGAGACAGCCTGTGTGGACCTGGCCTGTGCATTAGGAGGCCAGCAGTCAGTGGCCCGCTGTGTTGGGCTGCTTTCCTGGACACCCCCTCCAGATCTTCAGCCCATCTCCCCACTGCTCTCTGTCATGCACTCTGCAACAATGCTAGTGATGAGCTCATCCTGAGTTTCTGATCCATGCCCTGCTTTTTATACTGCATCTACTGGGTTCTTCAGTCTCACAAAGTGTTCGTCTGATCCCATCACCTGCCTGCATGCTGCTCATCAGTGTCTGAAGGAATGGGAGGTTCTTAAAATTAAGACAGGTACAAATCTACCTTGAAATGAGGGTCACACCAATCAATTTTTCCACAAATCTCAACCCCTCAAACATTACACCCTAAAAGAAAAAGCACACCTCTCCATGTTAAAAATCACTCTCGAAGAAGATTCACTTATCAATTTAATGGTGAATTTTAAGGCATCTTTTGAATATTTGCCATTTTTCTCTATCCATTTCATCGTTCTTCGGTTAAACAAAATTTGTACCATAGCACTGTTTCTGCTTATTTCACTCTTTACACACATTTCTAAAGCCTACATTCTGTGCCGTACTCAACCACATTCTGTCTATTTGGGGACTGTTCACACATTAACATTCCACTATATGCAGAGAAGTTTCAGTCGTGCGCTTCTAATTTAACCTTACCTTACTAAAACTTACACAGAAAAAACAAGGCTACTAACCTTTCAAACTAACTTCTTTCATCACTTTCAGTTTTTCTACACATCTATTACTTGCTCAGATAATATTTTCTGTATGCGTTTAGTCTCTCTTCCCAATATCTTGAAATTAGGTTTGGGGAAATAACTCAGTGGTAGAGTCCTGGGCTCTGATGTGGGAGGCCCTGGATTCTACGCCCAGCACCGAAAAGAAAATCAAAGGAGATAAAGACATAGCCAAACAAAGGATTCTTAATAAACTCATGTCTACCTAAGTTTCAAATAATTTCCAACAGCTGAACCCTCTTATAAGCTTGCTTCCTCCTGCACCCATTTGGATACTTTCAAGGTCAGACTGAGCCCCAACAGGACCACACGCAGAAATGCAGCCTAAAGCACACCAAGTCCCCAGTGAGGACAATGTTACTTAGCGAATCAAGACATACAGACATTCCCCATTTACCACCTGAGGCCTGCACATTTCACTAGTTTGTGAAATGAACTGTTTCCTAAGTATGGAATTTTATACAGTATGTACATTACAATATTCAGAACAAAGGAAAATCCAACTTGATGCCTTTGCTTTTATGTGCATACAATTTCCACGCAGTAACATATACCAGAGCATCTAACTACAGTACTTACTGCACAGGACAATGAGCAAACATTACCGTCCGCTATGCACAAGGTGTGCTGCACAATGGGAAAACACTGACACTCTGTAAACAAAATGTAGAAACTGCACCAAAAAATGACAGGTCATAAGTCCAAACAGGACGCCTCAGTCCTAAGTCCAGTCATTCAACAGGTAGGCCATTAAATAAGGAGGATCTGTACGCATATCCACATATTAAGGATGGACGTCATTACACCACTCTATTTTATGTGCCTAGAAAAATATTTCATTGTTCACACAGAATAAGAGAGGTGGCTTGATGTTCTGTTTTTCATTTATGGAAGCATATTCGCTCTGGTAGTGGGAAGGAACTACAAGCCCAAGAGCACACATTGCATTTTCTCTCTATGAGTGTTACTAAGTTCTAATCTTGTTTACACAGTAAGACAGGAGAAGAAATAACAGCAACTTCACAGTGTTCAGGAAAAACGATGTCCTGAAGTAGGATGGAGACTGATTGCTCTGCCATTTGGCTTTTCTTGGATTTACTGACCTTCACTCTGGGTTCAGGCACATTCAGGTCTCTTGCAAGCGCCAGTCTAGGACGAGAAAACCACAAATGTTCCACGTTCAGTGGTCTGGATGAAGGAGCCTGTGTTCTGTCTGAATGCAATATCACATACACACTGTGTGATGGGCTGGAATTGTCAAGCACCCTCCCAATGCCCCGACAAAAAATCTCTCTTCAGCATTGCTTTGGCCCCGTCACAATACTTAAGGTTACAGTGTAAGGGATATTTTAATGCATTATATTTAAAAAATAAAACTGAAAGCAGAAATTTATGATAACAAAGTACAAATTTCTATTTTGTTCAAAAAACAAAATTTCAAAAAATTATAGGAAAATAACAAGAGTTAATACATTGCATATTGTGATTTTCAAAGTAGTTTCACAGAGTACAAGATATTGGCAAAAAAATTCTCCAAATGATATTGGCCTAAGTCTTTCTTTTAAATGAACTAATGGAAGCTAGTAGTAAAACTATATTGTTTTTTCCTTTTCCCTTCCTCCCTTTCCCCTTTCCCCCACCCTAGTTCCTCTTTCTTTTTGATGAGTAAGTTTATAACACAAAAATATCCTGTTCTACCAACTCTGGCTCCCAGGAAATTGTATTTGCATTAGAAGCCATGCAATCAAGGAATACAAAGCCAGGCATGGTGCATGCCTGTAATACCAGCACTCAGGGGGCTGAGGCAGGAAGACCTTTGAAAGTTCAAGACGAGCCTGGACTACA
Organism: Dasyprocta punctata; assembly: GCA_004363535.1. Lineage (NCBI taxonomy): Eukaryota > Metazoa > Chordata > Mammalia > Rodentia > Dasyproctidae > Dasyprocta > Dasyprocta punctata. The sequence goes on from RJWM01033652.1 coordinate 11,419, forward strand.
AAGTGAGCTCAAGGAAAGCCTGAACAGCTTAGTGGGATGCTCTCTCAAAAAGACCATAAAAAATAGAAAGAGAAAAGGAAGAAAGAAAGAATGAATGAATGAATGAATGAATGAATAAAGGAAGAACGAACGACAAAAAAAATTGACTATGTAGAACATAAACAATTCTGTGGGACAACAGATCCAGTCAAGACACTGAAAAGAAACCCAGAAGATGGAAAAACGTATTTGCGAAGCACACCTCATACAGAGACACAGAAACACCTCTCACAAGTCAACAACCAAAAACCACCCGCCAGGTTTAGGCATCTGAAAGGACTCAGTGAGACATTTCTGCAGAGACGCTAGAGAGATGAGCAGGAAGCAGGAGAAAACACACTCAAAATGCCTAGCGCCCAATGCACATCCCACCCACGGGGATGTCAACCACCCCATCATCTGAACCACTAGCAAAGCCTGGGAAATAACAAATGTGTTGAGCTCAGACAGAAGGCGGAACCCTTGAACACTGTGGGAAGGAATGTCAACTTCTGCAGTCTCTCTTGCAAACAGGCAGCTGAAAACTCAAAGAATAAACATAGAATTCTACGACCCAATGATTTCCTTTACTGAGGATGTCTCCAAAACACTGAAATTGAGATGTTCACCGATACTTATCAGGCATGTTCACAACAACACTATTCACGAAAGCAATCCCTCTACAGACAAATGAGCAATAAGGATGTATCCACACAAGGGAATATTTCTTGACCTTTAAAAGGGCACTTTTGACACATTCTACAGTGTGCATGTACAATGGGGATATATGAACTGAAATAATTCAAGCACAAAAACACTAGTGGGCTATGCTTTCACTTAGATCTGGTTCCTAGACAACTCAATCTCACAGACCAAAAACCTACAATCGTGACTGTTAGGAATTCATGGGGTGGGGAAATGGGAAGGGTTTCAGGTGGATGGTTGGATTTTGTAAGATGAGGAATGTTCTGGAGATCTGTTTGACAGCGCCATGAACATAGCAGACACTGCTGACAACTGTGCAGTGACATGAAAACACCCCGCACTGCTGATGTCTATGCTTCAAAGTGCTTCTGATAGCAAAGTTTTAGTGTGTGCCTCTTACACCACAAAATACAAACAAAACAAAGTAGTAGCCAGTGCCACAGATGGAATTCACAATACTGTAAGAAAATTCTGACCTTGGCGCACACAAGGAGCCATCCCACCGCAGCACAAGACAGGACGGCAAAGACCCCAAGTGCTCTCAGGTCAAGAGCAGAAAGGGCAGCAGGAGAGAGACACTGGACCTGGATAAGAGCCCATCCCCCAAGTGTCTGGGTGCACGCCGAGGCCGAGGCTCACCTCATGAGGATATCTGGGTACTGACACTTGCACTGCCGCTACATGACTGGGAACACTCAAAAGCTGACAACCCCAGATGTTCTGACCCCAAGTCAGTTCGACAAATGGCAAGGCCATCACAGCCGGCCTGAAGGCGGACATGCCCAGGAGAAAGGGTAGAGAAGCCCAAGCATTTCCAACTCCACTGCCCATCCTGACACCACCAGAAGTGGCGCAGACTGCATCTAGAAATGACAGTGAAATTAGCCCCCGTAGCTGGGCAGGCATAGTACACATGGAGCTCCATGCTGTCTCCCTGGAAAAGCGCTGTCTGCTCCCATGATTAGCTCCAGCAGCAGCACAACCAGGGAAGAGAAGGGCGTTGGCTAGAGGAACTCTGTCCTGGGAAAGCCCGAGGGCTCTCCTAGGAGCACCGCCCACGCAGACATGGCCAGGGTCCTGACACTGAGAGCAGACTCTGTTAGCTCGGGAGTGTCGCTGGTAGCTGGTGATATCAGCAAGAGTGAACAGGGACTGCAAAGCCTGGGAAGGGTGCTGGCCCCTTGTGTGATTAGCTTGCGAAGCTGCACGGCCCATGTGGAGGAGGGCTTTGTAACTGTGCTATCAAACGGGGTAGCAGTTTGGGCTGAGTGAGCAAGGCCATTCCTGGCCTCTTGGCCATTCAACTGGAGATGCCCCAGCTCTCATCCTGAGGCCCTGACTCCTTGTGCTCCAACCAATCCTCCAGTCATCAACAGGAGCTCTTTAGCTTGCCCTGTGGCCTCCACCGGGGGACGCAGCCACACACAGGGTGCTGGACCTGCTGTGCTAAGGCACTGTCTCTGTGTGAACCTTTTGAATGCTGTGAACTTGAAAAGTGTGAAACAGACTGCATGATGCATCAGCTGATGGGCGTGTGTGCTCCTCTGTTGAAGTGGTCCTGGGCTACTTCTGGGTAGTTTGCACACTGCTGTACCCTCCGAACAGAGCAAGGCTTGCAGGTTGCCCTGTGAGACCCTTTGGGAGACAGCAGACTCCCAGTTCCGCCATACAAGGCTGAAAGCCCTCTTTTAGTTTTTCCTTTTAATTTTGAGATAGGACCTCACTATGTATACCAGAAGGAACTTGAATTCCCTATGTAGTGCAAGCTGGACTCAAACTTAACATCCTCCTGCTTCAGCCTCCCAGGCACTCAAATGCAAGCATGGGACACCTCCAAAAACACGCTCCTACACCTTTGTAACTAGTGTTACATTTATGAGCAGCCATAGCAACAGACATAGTAACATTTCCTCTTTGTATTCTTGCTCTGTGAATTTTTCTAGGTGCCATATGTGAGCATCATGCAAAACTTTAAAAACTGTAATCTTTAGGAAAAATAGGTTCATTTCTTCCTAGGCAGAGCTCATGGAAAGGAGAAGGCCCATTTCATTCATCTCAGATGCCCAATGGTGATAAAGATTCTCTCCTTGCCCACACTCTAAGAGGCCTCTGAGCTCTTTTGCAACTGGCCCTGGATGTGTGGATTTCTCACTGTGTTTCTGCATGGTCCCATTTTAGCAAAACTGCAGCTCAGTCTGTTTAGCCATCTATATCCCTGATCACCCTGAGTATCTGATCAGGTAGCTCATCCTTTCCCATCCCCAGGGCATGTCTGATCATGCCGCTCCAGCATGGCCAAGGATCCTACTGCGTTGGTTTTTCCAGAGTCCTCCATTACCCCAGTTATTTCTCTTAATAATTTCTCATGCCCTGAGCCGCACCCCGGGTCTGAGCTGTGAACACCCACTCACACCTACTGCATGCAGGGAGCTCAGTCTCTGCCTCACTGCATGAGCCCATTGCTCTGCTCCCTGCAACCATCGTACCCTCTCCCCTGTGGCTCCACAGACCTGGAAGCCCAGGATGTCTGGTCTGAAGGGGAGGCTGGGATACAGGTCTGTTCTAACCTCAGGGCACCCCTCGTCCACTCTGAGACCCTAAGCAGCTGAGAAGCTTCATTGTGCCACTGAGGGTCCTGGTAGGGCCCTGCCCAGTGACCCCAAGCAGTCAGGGAGCATCACTGCACCGTGTGACATGAGCTGAAGGCCTGTACACCATACTCCACCTAGCCGTGCAGCCTTGGTGGCCACTGGGGAATTTGTATGGCCCCACTCAGCGACCCCAATCAGCTGGGTAGCCTCGACATACCATTGGTGAACCATTCTGCGAGGCTCCCAGTGCCGCTGGGGACTCGGTAAGACCTGCCTAAAGACCCCACTCAGCTAGGAAAACCCCCTCCAGTAAGGAAAGCCATCCTCTACCCAGGAAATGCCTGAGACTTTGCATTAGGCTGCCCCAGGAAAATGCAGGAAAATGACAAAATGAAAGAACAAAATGCAATCTCAGACCTCCAGCCCATCCCAAACAAGCCTAGACACCAAAGACAGCTGTCAGAAATGCTTCAGAAAGCAGAAAGAATGATGTGGTGACTGTGTGCAATGCGAGAGGACCTCACCAAGTTGCCCAGGCTCACCTCCAGCTTGCACTCTTCCTGCCTCAGCCTCTTAAGTAGTAATTGGTACTGGCCTGCACTGTTGGGATCTGATGAGGTACGGCCCAGCAGTGTTTTCTGGGTTATTTGCCTCAATTGATAAACTGGTCAGGACGGTCAGTATGTGTGAAGATTACCTTTGATCCTAAGGACAGAAAGATAAAAAAGAAAAGTAAAAGGACACAAAGTGCCAAGGAAGCGCTCAGGGAGCTCGGGGAGGAAAGGGTGCTGTGAAGGAAAAAGAGAGATGTGTCCAGCAGGCAGAAGAGACCACTGCAAGAGCAAGAGGGCAGAGGCCCAAGGTCACTGGCTGCCGTCCTTTGATGCCTTCTTTGATAGTTGATGTGGGTGGTCCCACTTGGGCTCGTGCTGAAAGATTAGTGTGAGGTGCCAGGTACAGCGTGTTTTTGTACCAGGAAAAGATAGGTACTGGGAGCGGGGCTGGGCTGGATCCCGTGTCAGGTTCCAGTGTTGCTGTGGGTGCCCATGGTTAGTGAGTCCCCTCACTTGAAAGGTCACACCAAACGGCTCCAGCCACCTTGTCATGCCCTAGCCTCCTACTCCAGCACCACATCAGTCAGGGGTGTTGAATTCTGTCAAGTGCTTTCTCTCCATCCATAGGGCTGATCTCATGGCCTTTGTCTTTCTTTCTTTCGTGTGTTGCATCACATTTCTTAGTTGATGTATGCTGAGCTATCCAGGGCGGGTGTTGCAGGAACAGTGCCACTTTATGGTGGTGTATCATCCTTTGCAATGCCGGTTTGAATTCTGTCTGCTCACACGTGGTGAGGTTTGTTGCATGTGTTCATCAGGGATGCTGACAAGTGATTCACTCTTCTGGTAGCATCATTGTCTGGTTTTTGGTGTCAGGGAAACTTATGCTGGTCTCAGAAAGTGAGCTTGCAAATGTTCCTAGCCTTCTAAGGCCCCTCTGTGGTCCCCTTTTCCTGGTCCCCTTCCAAGCCTTAGGCCCTGGGCTGGCTCAAGCTTTGAGGATCTTTCCCACATGCCAGGCTCTCAGAGCCTTGCCCAAGTCACCATTATGTGTGCCACTGCCACCTTGTGGTCACATCTCTTTCCTTCATCAGCCAGAAATCTGTGAACACCTTTCCCTCCTGGTTTATTCTAGACAGCTCCAATTAGCACATGACCTAGATCCCCTGGGTAACAGTGCAATTCAAGCACTCTGCAAAACGCAAATACCAATTTCGAAATATGACTCTTCTTCCACTTCCTGTTTTGGAATGGTTATCTGTCTTTAAAGATTATGTACCTAATTCTCACTATCCACATTACCGAATAAATATTCAAAGGATAAACGTCAACTTTGAGAAGACCATGTTTTCTAGCTTCCTGGATTCAAAATGTGATCATAGACATGTGTTAATTCGCTTTACAGGTTACTTCTACTAATTTATAGTACACTGCTCTGAGACACAGGAATTTTTCCTTGAGAAGGCTGTGCTGTGACATTCTGAGCATAGCTATTTCTCTGCCCTTACCTGTAGTCAGTTACCCAGTAATCAGTTGTTATCTGTATTACTCAATGACTACTCCCCAGGGCATAAAAATTTGGGCTGTGAAGAATGACTTTCAGCTTCTGGATTCAAATGAAGTTTCTGTTTATCTTAACTGTTGTTCCTAATTCAGATATTGATCTTCATTGACAGCATTAACTTGTTGTTAGGACAATAGATAAGAATATACCACTGAGTCGACCAGTTATTCACCTACTTTTCTGCAGCATCCTAGTTTAAACTCATTATTTTGCTTATCAACATGTATCCTTAAGTTATTTACAGCATGGGAATAGCTACTAGAAGAGATCTATGGTACTGATTCATCAGTTAAACAAACAGAGAGAATTTTGCCTTAAAATTTACTTTTATGTCTCCTCATTTCCAATTACTTAATCACAAAAGTGTAATTATGCATGGTAGTAAAACACCTTCCTTGTAAAATAATGATTTGTATTTATCCTTAGTTACCTATATTTAGTGATATACCTAGTTGCCACTATTACTTGATTACAAATTTTCAGTCTCCCCTCCCATGTCCAGCACCCCAGTACACACCAGTCCCCAAGGGGCAGGTGAATGAGTGAAGATTAGAAAGCACTGAGTCACTCCTGGAAGCCTCTGATGGGACAGAGCACGGGACTCCAGTTTGCTGTGTGTTTGTTGAGACAGCATCTTGCCCTGTACTCCAGGCTGCACTGGAATTCCTGGCGAGCCTCCTGCCTCATCCTCCTGAGTGCTGGGTTTACAGGCTCCAGCAACCACACCCAGCTCCACGGGACTCAGAGTTCAGCACAGCTGGGCCGAGGCTTGCCATGCTTAACGGGTACCATGGCTCCTCTCTTGTTCAAGCAGAACCTGAGGCACAATGCTGTACAGGGCATCTATCCCTGAGAAGGGGAGGCCAGCAGGACCTGGCAGCAGCAGCCAGAGGAGGGCGATTAAAGGCAAGGAGGGGCTGTGGGGTGAGCTCCCCTGGCAGCCTTTTCAGAATGAATTGGTCCAGCAGCCATCCTGTCCATGCTTCTGAGCACCCTGGGGGAACACCAGGGAGCAGGACCAGCTTCCCCTCCTCTGTCAGGCACAGCAGGCAAGGTGAGTGTTGGTCCATCAGAGCATTTTGGGGCCTGAGAAGTGGTTCATTTCTTTTTCTTTCTGTGCTGGGAATTGAGACCAAGGCCACAGGCATGCTGGGAAAAATTCTACCACAGAGATGATCACCGGCCCCTGAATGAAACTTCATTCTCAGACAGATATTGTCTGTAAATTGTCCAGGCTGGTATTAAGATCCTCCTGGCTCAGTTTCCCAGGTAGCCTGAATTACATGCCCAAGCATGTAGCATTACACCCAGCTCATTAGTTTATTACATAAAATGTGTCTGATGACATAGGTCATTAGTGTTAAGCTTTTGAGGGGCAATAAATAGGCAGAAAAGAAAAAGGGCCCTTTATCCAGGAAGTGGAGAGGAATGCTCAGCTCAGTGGCATCCTCTGGCTGGAGACAAAGGGAACTGAGGGTTATATAGACTGGCCAGAGTCAAGGTTTAAGGGGCAGGCATTGCTGACACCATAGGGACTGAATGGAGTTTTTCTTTGTGTGCATGGGAAAGCAAAAGAAGTTGTATTTCGGGCTGAGGGGAGAAGGAGGAGGAAGGGGTCATCAGGGAGATGAGCTGTTGTTTTTTTGCGGGGGCTTTAGCCATGTTAGACCACCACCATAATGTTCAGCAATTTATACTCGGGCAGAAACCTTTCAGCTAGGAGAGTAAAAACAGGATAAAGGATGCACACTGTCAGGCATAGGAGCGCACGCAGTGGGCTTCTACTTGCTCCGCGCTGCAGTAGATCAGGTGCGCTGGCACTTTTCAAGGGCTTCCCTGCCACTTGCATCTAGTGAGACGTGAAAATATGTTTCATTAATCCATATTTCACTAACCACTCTAATAAGCCCTTATTCTTAGACTTAGCAGGGTCATCTAGTGGACAAGGCCCTGCAGGCTGGACAAAGATGGCTCACACCAGAGATAAGGTTCTGGGCTGAAGAGGTCATTGAGAAGCAAGTCTTTCAGAAAGCTGGGAAGCCAAAAGGCTAAAAAGTAAGTTGAAAGAGAAACACAGAGGGGGAAAGGGTAACAAGGGAACTTGGGGGGAGGGGAGTGGACAACAGGTGTGGGATGAAATAGATTGCTGGAGATAGACTGTGAACCCCAGACCCCAGGCCAGGGGAGATGCAGGGAGGGACGCTGCCAGTTAGGAATAAAAACACACAGCTCTGAAACTGGAGGCGCCTGTCCCTGTGTGCAGTCACCACTCTTGCAAGAGCGTGGATTCCAGCCTGCTTTCACCGCCTCTGGAGTCCAGTCTCCTATTTCGGTCTGGAAGTAAATTCATTTCTCGCACACCCATAGCTTGCTCTGCAAACACACCCCGAAGTCCTGGCTTCCCTGGGCCCCTTGGGCAGCAGGAGGCCTCAGCTTTCAGGGCTTGCCTGGGAAATCTCAGCAAGGAGTCTGGGACCCTGTAGTTTCCTTTTCCAGCCTGATTTAGGGAGAGAAGGGAATGGAAGTGGAGAGTCCCCTCCTCTGGCTGCCGCCTTCCCTGAGAGAAGCCTGGAGCCTGGGGCCAGCACGGAGCAGGGCACAGGCTCGGGTGCCCTGCTCTGGAGCTGCTCTGCTCTCCATGTGCTGCAGCCCCACCTCCAGCTTCCATGGGCTCGGAGCTGACCTGCTGCCTCAGGAGCTGGGGGGGAGGTCTCTGAGACTGGGGTGAGGTCTGCTCCCCTCATCCTCCAGGATTCACACCCACGGCCTGCCCAGCCCCTTTGAGGAGGCGCCTACTGTGCAGCAGGTGTCCCCCACCCCAGCCCACTTCCCCGCTGCTCCCCACTGCCCTGCAGCTCTGCAGGAGAGCCCCACCTCTACTTCCCTGCTTCTAGGCCACCTGGGGACTGTTGCACTGCACAGCCCACCCCGCCTGCCCCCCAGGACGCATCCCCTGGCTTTAAGTCTGGGCAGAGGGCTGGGGCATGGGCACAGCAGTGCCATCCTCTGTGGTGAGAAACCTGCTTGGGTCCCAGTATTTTCTAAAGGGGCTGGGTGTGAAAGCGCAGGCGTGAAGTCCAGCTCACTGCTCCCCCCACTTCCACCACACAGCTCGGTTATCTGTTTGCTTTCCATCTCCTATGTGGCCAGGGACACATCATGGTCTAGACAGTTGCCACTTCCGGAAGTTTGCAAAGGAGCGGCCTCCGGAGCCAAGGAGGCAGCCCAGCAGCCCACAGGCAATAAAGCCGGTGGAAAGAAGAAGGACTCGGGGCAAGAAGGAGCGCACAAACCACACAAGTTGCTTCAGTGAACGGAGCCCTGGGGCAGAGGCCACCTCACTGACAGACATGGGCAGCGGGAGAGGCAGGGCGGGACTCAGCACTCACACAGCAGCCAGTGGGCACGGAGACCAAGTGGGAAACTCTTCTCATCAGGAGGCTTCTGCTGTATCTGGTGAACTCCTACATTATAGACCCTGAAAGGAAACCAGGAGCCCAAAACCCTGGAGGAACTTTTAGATATACTTCTATTTTTTGTTTGAATGCTTTCCTCGTTT
>RJWM01033653.1:0-20410 GCA_004363535.1 Dasyprocta punctata
TAAGGTCCAAGCCATGCCACCAAGGCTGTTCAACAATGCCCGTGCCCTATGGCTAGCACCTTTCCTAAAGCTTTGCTCAAGCTATGTCCCCCAGGCCATCTCCTGTTATTAGGTGTCAACTGGGGCTTGCTCACTCTGAAGTTTTCGGCCAGCATCTGTCTTGCCTTTTGCAGCTCCTGGTGACCTGTCCTACCAATCTTTGCCTCCCTCTTGACGTGGCCATTTTCCCTCAGCACGTGTGTCTCTTCCCTTCTTCTCAGGACCCCAATTGTTAAGAACTGAATTGTGACTGCCCTATACCCCAAATTCATGTGAGGGAGCTGCTAGTACCTCCCAGTGTGACTAGACTTGGTGATGGTCTTTAAGGTATTAAGTGACAGTGGGGTCACTGGAGTGGGCCCTAACCCAGTCTCACTGGTGCCCCTAGATGAAGGGAGGAGGAGAGAGGAGAGACCACCGGAGAGGCAGCCAGGAGCATGCCAGGGAGGAAGGCCCCAGGGGAAAACAATCCTGCCAGCACTGTCACCTCCACCGTGGCTTTCGGACTGTGAGTGCAGATGTGGGTGCTGAGGCCCCCAGTCTGACACTGTGCAGTTAGGGCGGACCTAGCTGACTGGCACACTGACCATGCTAGACGAGGGCCCACTGTCCTTCAGGCAACCTCACCTGGCCCTATCTCCAAATAAGGCCCTATGCATAGGTACTGGGGACTAGAACTTCAGCGTATGCTTAGGGGAAAAGGGTAGACACTGCTTTGCAAGTATCTGCTCATTCCCAAGGCTCCAGTTTCCAGCTGGGCTCAGCCAATGGGAGGCTCTGCAGAAGACTGGTGAGGGGAGGACAGCGAGGTCTGAATACACTGGGTCCGCTTGCTGGGTCTCTATCTACTGTGGGCCATTTCTGTCAGGTGGCCCCATCCATAACCATCCTTTCTCTGTGTTCTGGTAACTGTTCTCTGGGGGCGGGGGGCGTTGATGGCTTGCACCATTGCAGCCAACCCAGGATGATACCACGCCCAAACCTTGCCTACATGTGTGCCAATAGCTCCTCTGTTAAATGCTCCTGTCACCAGTTTGAGTCTGCAGAGTGTCCTGCTGGGAGCCTGACTGACTTGGGCCGTTCTGAGGTTGAGATGGTACATATTGGTCAGAGCAGGGTTCAGCACCATCGCTGTGCGATCCTCCACACTGTAAAATCTAGGGGATGATTCTGAAGTGTCAAGTGACAGCTACAGGGGTTTCCCTAACAGCACCAATGAGGATTTGCACTAATTTTATCACCAACAGCCAGTTTCCTCTTGTTATGGTTTGTGTCTGACTGTCCCCCAAAAGCCTCATGCAGTCAGGGGGGCAAGATTCTAGAATTTGTGATTAATTCATGGTCCAATGCTGGGACTATGGGTATGAGTGCGACACCCAAGTGGGTGTGGCAGGCATATGATATGAGGGATGGAGTCTTCTCTGTACATTTCTCCCTTTTTGCTCTTGTTACTTTTACTGTCTTCCACAGCCATGAACTGTTGCCGTCTGACATGCCACCCTGCCTTGAAGCCAGCTGATTATGGGCTGAAACCTCCACAAACTGTGAGCTAAATAAATGCTTCCTTCTTTAATTTTGGGCATCGGGTATTTTGTCTCAGCAGTGAGAGAAAAGTAACCAATACAGAATTTGGTACCAGAGAAGTAGGGTCATTTCTGTGACTGTACCTAACCATGTTCAAGAGCCTTTGGGGATAGCTTGTGCAGAGAGTTAGGAAAGTTTGGAGATATTGCCTGAAAGTATTCTGTATGGGAGATTCTGGTCAGAACTCAGAAGACCAGAAGGCTGATAGTAAGCCTGCTGGTAAAGACCAGGCTTGGGAGGTTGGAAAAAGGTTGTTGGATTCCAGACAATATATGTTATGTCTTTGCAGAAAGTTTGTCTGCATTTTGCTCATATCCAGAGATTTTGCCTGAGACTGAGATTAAGAGTGGTGGACTGATTAATCTGGCAGAAGAAATTTCAAGGCAATTGAATGTTGAGGCAGTGGCATGACTATTGTCAGGGACTTTTAGCCAGATTTATGTTGTGAATTAAGAGCAAAGAGCCCAGCAGGATGATTTAAAACATTGTGAGTTTGGCCAGAAAGGAAGCTCCAGTAAAGCTGTGGACTGCAAAGATAGAGCTGAGATCTCAACTGCTGAGAAGGAACAAGGGAATATAAAAGATGACCATAGGGCATCACAAGAGATAGCTCAGTGGTACAGTGCCTGCCTGGTAAGTGCAAAGTCATGTGTTCAATTCCCAATACCAAAAAAAAGGCAGCAGCGTGTCTCCACCATTTGCAACCTCAAAACTGCAAAAGTGAAAGACGTTGCTTTGAGGCGAAAGCTACAGGGCACCATGTTCCAGAGTGGTGGTAGCCACACCAGGTTCCAAAATGGTGCTGACATAGAGAATTTGTTCCTCACAATCAGGTTCAGAGTGCCCAGTGACCCAGGTACTCAACCCCTACAGCCGAGAGGAGAGCCTGGCTACTGCTCCAGCTGGCAGCAGGCCTTGGAATCATTCATGTGGTGCTGTTTTTAGGCCCATGCAGAATGTAAGAGTTCTGAGGTTAAGGTAGCTTCCACCCTGATTTCAGAAGGCCTGGGAGGCCAGGCAGTGTCCTGCTGAGAGGGCAGTGTGTGAAGCTATGAGTGTGAAGCCAAAGATGTAATCGAGAACCCAGAAGCTGGGAAAAGCCAGGAGCATTGATCATCTAAGGAAACCTGCAAGGAGGGAGCAAAGCCAGCATAAGAGAGAAGCCGTGGGAGCTACAACCACAAGTGCTGTGGGGGTGGAGTCACACAAGCCTTTTGGAGCTCACGACCAGATTGCTTCAGATGCTGGATGCGGAACTATAGGCTTAATGTTTGGATTTGTTTTTGTCCCAATCCTTTGTATCCCGATTTGTACCTTTTGAAATGGAAATGTTTACCTTGTGCCATTGAATGTTGAAGTGTTTAACTTTGTTTTCATTTGTACAGGGGCTTGCAGCTAAGAGTTTGTCTTACATCTGGGAGGAGACTTGGGACTTGGACTTTTCAGCAATGCTGACACTGTTAGGACTTTGGCAACTCTTGGAGATGGACTAAATGTCTTTTGCATAAAAGATGTGCATGAGCCTTTGAAGGGGCCAGGGGTGGGACGTTATGATGTATCTGAATGGTCCCCCAAAGCCTCATGTGGTCATGGGGAGCAGGCCTTTCAAAGGTGGCTGAATCTAGAGTTTGTGATTGGTTGTCTAGTGCTGGGATTGCTGGTGAGTGCTGCACCCACCCTGGGGCAGGTAGCCTGCATACAATATCAGGCAGAGAAAGAGGCTTGCTCCACCCTTTTGCCCTTTTTTGGCCCCTTTGCTCTTGTTCCCTTTGGTAGCTGCCACAGCTGCCATGAACGGATGCCCCTCACTCATGCCACCCTGCTTTGGAGCCAAATGAGTACGAACTGAGATCTCCACAAACTGTGAGCTAAATAAACCTTTCCTTCCTTCATTTTGGGTGCCAGGTATTTTGCCCTAGCAATGTGAAAAGTAACCAAGACATCTCTGCTTTATGTGTTTACACCCTAGCATTGTGACTGTATAGCTCCTCTTGCTGAGTATGGGATTCTTCCTGTAGCTCATGCATTAGGAGTGGCCTAATGAATTGTTTTGATCAATCATTTGTGACAAACCAGGAAGCAGGTGGACCTGGAAAGGCCTGACATAGTTCTTGAAAATAACTGCCATGCAGACAACCCAGGCTGGTCAGTGAAGATGTCACCTGTGGGCCAGAGAACAGACAGCTTCCACACAAGAGAAAAGCTGAAGGGCCCAGTGCAGCCTCCTGGTGACCACAGATGCAGGAGTGAGAGCAGTCAAGATCGCTGGAGCTGAGCCCAGCAGAGTCTGGATAAATGGTCATTTTAAATCATTTGGAGTGGCTTGGGATGCCAGAGAAGCTGTTGGCCACATTTTCCAAATCAGAGGTCACTTGGACAAACTCACTTCTCTTGCACTTTTGGATTCAAGCCCCTTTCTGTATGACAGGGTTTTCAGGCAGCTTTTTGATGGTAGAGATGGGCCTGAAGTGAGCTTTAAGCTTTGGGACAGGCATGCAAGAGTCTACACCAGCATTTGCAGAAACTTACTCCAAAAGCAGGTCAGGTGGCCTTGTATCCCTTGTGATGCTCAGAAGGCAGCAAGGGGATAATAGTGTCTTAGGACACTGCTGAGCCCTGTGTTTTCCCATGACCAAGTGGAACTAGGATCAGGAAGCAGCACCGGGGAGGTGACCAGTCACGTGGGTAGAACCCTCATGAGATTAATCTTTTTTTTTTTTTTTGCGGCACCAGGGATTGAACTCACAACCTCGCGCCTGCCAGGGCAGGTGCTTAAGCCACTGAGCCAAACTCCTGGCCCCTTTGAGATTAATCTTATGAAAACTCCAAGGAGCTCAGTCTGCACATATGGAACCAAGGGAAAGCCAGCTGTCCATACCTTGGAAGAAGCAACAACTCTTGACACCTTCACCTTGGACGTCCAGACTCTTGAAACATGGGAAACACATTTCTGTGGTTTGTAAGACACTCATCTGTCGTATTTTGTTATAGCAGTTAAGACAGAGGTTATTTCATCTCTCAAGTATTCTTAACTTTTCCAACTCCTACATTTCATCTAAGTAGAACCTGTGATTACAGAATGTAGGCAGGTCCCTGAGTCAGACCCCTTCTTACTGCAGCCCATCTTCCATCTGTTCCTTCTTCTTCTTCTTCTTTTTTTTTTGGCACCAGTGATCGAACTCACAACCTCACACCTGCCAGGGCAGGTGCTTAAGCCACTGAGTCAAACTCCTGGCCCTGGTTTTTTGAGGCAGGGTCGCACTATGTAGCTCAGGCCGGCCTTGCGCTCGCGTTGTAGCCCAAGCCGGCCTCGAACTCACAACACTCCTCCTACCTCAGCCTCCCAAGTGCTGGGATTAAAGGTGTGCGCCACCACGCCCGGCAGAAAGATAGTAAGATTAAAAATTGAAGATGGCCGTGGGCGCCTGTGATGAGCCCGTTCATTTTGGAATACCTGCTCTGTGCTGATTCTGCCCACATCAGGACCAGTGGAGCTGGTGGTGAGACTAACAGAACACGTGACAATGCGTGGACAGAAAAATATGTAACAAACCACAGGACAGTGAGTGCTAGGAGGGGAAATGAAGTTTACGTGAGAGTCAGTAGTAATCTTCCCAAAATATGGCCATTAGTAAACCATCATTTTAAAATGGAAATTATCTTTTCTTAAAAGCAGTGTGCTCAATGCTTGTCTGGGACTCCTAGCTGGTGCACAGAATGATTTCGTCTAGTCCCAGAGAACATTTATAATGAGTTACCATGGGAGAATGGGTTTTTGGTGTTGCCCCAACCATCCACTGACAATCATGGCTTCATTTGTACAGACAGAGCTTGGAGGTGGTGGGGGAGGCAGTGGGGGAGGACATTACAATGAATTATCCTTCTCTGGGCGTCTCTTCTCTGAGTCTTCTGATTTAAAGTGCATGGAACTCATTTCTGTAAGTTGGCTGTGAAAAGACAGACATATTTCGAATGTGTTTCTGAACTAATTTTATAGGTGGATAGATGGCTAAGGTGGATGGACAGATGAACTGACAGACTGACAGATGCATGAATGGATGGATGATAGATGGAGGGATGGCTAGATCAATAGGTAGAAAGAGGTATGAAATACTCTACTAATCTAATCTCACTATTCCTTCATGACAAGGAAAGACTTTAATGTTTATTACAGGAGTCCCATGTGCTTGGACACTTTAATATGCATCATCTCTCCTAATTACATGGTGCTGTGATTACATCTACTTGCACTTACGCCATGGAATGTCAAGGAATGTTTTTCAAAGGGGAAAGCCGTAAGTATCCACCTGCACACTCACTACAAGGGCACCGATGCATATGTGGGACCCAAACATCAAGCTGCAGTAGAGTAGTGACCCAAGCCCCAACCGCTCAGCCCTATTGTAACACCTATGGGCATGAGGCTGGGAGGTCCTGTGTAGAGCGAGGCTGCTGCAACACAAAGACTTTCCAGTGCAAGTTGACTGTAAACACCTGGTGGGACAAGTCTTGATAAGAAATATCTTCTGCAGCTGTGTGCCCGATTCCTAGACTTCCGCCTGCCCCCGCCAAGCAACACAACCTTGCTTCTCCCTCTCTGCAAAGCAGTTGGGTCTCTTGCTCAAGACTCCTTGAGCTGGGGTCCTTCTCCCCCAGTAGTGCCCAGCCTGTGCACGGGATGGTGGTATCCATGCAGCCTCATTTCAGTGTTTCTATGCAAAATATCTTGACTTCTGGGGTCACTGGGAAATGGTTTCCATGGCTCCAGCACAGCCCCTTCTTCTCCAGGACTGACTTTCTGGCCTTTATGCTCCTGCCTGACTCCTCCCAGAATCAAGATCTCCCTTCTCCAGCAACCTCGGTCCACCCTTCTGAAATACTTACTGCCTTTACCTGTCACCCTTTCCACATGGTAACTCTTCCATTAACCAGGCCAAGCTCTGCTCTTATCTAGGGCCATGGCAGGAAAAAACACAAGGATGGGATGGACCAGAGCGATTGAGCCTTGGGCTAGTTACTTAAAAAATAAACAGCTACTCTGCTGTATAGAGAACCCTGATAAAGAGCTCTTCTGCTTCTGCACGTACAGTTGAGCTGGGCATGGTGGCACACACCTGTAATCCCAGCACTCAGGAGGCTAAGGCAAGAGATTCACCATGAGTTCGAGGCCAGCCTGGGCTATGTAGTGTGTTCAACGCTAGCCTGAACTCCATAGCGAGGTCCTGCCTCTAAATAAACATGTAAATGAATGAATAAACAAATAAATGAAAGGATGGATGAATGATAGTACAGTTGACAGCCACTTCACAGAACTCAAATTCCTCCGGGTTTGAAGTCTTAAATCTTTTTGGTTTGTCTTTGCAATACTGAGAGTGAACCCAAGGCCTTTGCAAAGAGCCACATCCCCAGCCAGCCCCCTTTTTTATTGAGTCAGAATCTCACTCAGTTGCTAAATTACCCAGGTTGGACTCAAACTTGCAATCCTCCTGCTTCAGTCTCCCAAGTGCAGTCTTAATCTACATGCCACCCTATTTGTCAATCACTGTTCTCTAAGTGCCGTGTTTCTACTCCCCTCCCCAGGAGATTGGAAGTCCCACATCACTGAGTTTTGTCTTCATATGCCAAAAGACAAGCACAGAATATTCTACCTGTGTCAGATATTCAATAAACACTAACTTAACTCCCAGATCATTCCCAAATACTTGTCCTGTTAATTCACACTATTCTCAATTTAATTTTGACCGACTATAGCAGGAATTCACAATCATAGCATACAGGTCAAATCCAACCTTGAGCTAAAGATCTAAAAAAAAGAAAGATTGGGGGAGGAAGGGAGGAAGGGAAGGAGGGAAGGGAGGAAGGGAGGAAAGAAACAAACAGAGGGCAAACCAAAAGAGTACAGAGACCAGATACAGTCAGCAAAGTCTGAAATATTTACTATCCGGCTCTTTTAGAAAATCCTGCCAGGACCCCGTCTCAGTCACTTTCTCACTGCTAGGACTCAATGTCTGACACCAACAAATTAAAGGAGAGGCTGATTTTAGTTCGTATCTATTTGAGGAGTTTCAGCCCACAGCTGGCTGGCTCCAAGGCACAGCATGGTGGAAGGGCCCGCCCAGGGGGAAAGCTGCTCATGGCAGGGCAGCAGGGAAGTGCAGAGTGAAGCCAGGAGCTGGGAAGGGGGACACACGCCACCAGGTCCCTCACCCTGCAACTGGCTCTTCCAGTCAGATCCCACTCCTACCAGCAAGTCAGCAATAAACCACCACAGCCCACTCACCTTCCGAAGGCCCGCTATGCACACCTGAGGCTTTGGGGGGATATCCAGATATAAACCATAACTGGCCTCTCACAAGAACATAATCCATGAGTCACGGCAGAAGGGGAATGACCCCCAGGGGTGCTTAGAAACCTGCAGCCCACAAGTCACCTGGAAGTGAGATGCTTCTTTATGCTATTAACTCAGCAACTAAACTCTAAGTGCCTGGTTTTGTATGTAAACCCCAAGGAATCTGCTCACTTTTGAGTCTACTGCAGGGGTCTGCCTCTTGCCATGGCCATTTCCAGTGGGAAACAAATAGCAGAAAAACACTTGGTAATAGTTGCAGGTTCTGAGTGATAAAAATGATCACCTTATCAGTTATCAACCTTTAATGTCCAATTGCAAAGTCAAGCTTAGAAAGAAATTTCCTCAAATAAAGATGCTAAAAATGTTATTTACTTTTTTTTTTTTAATATTTACGATTTCATTTTTACAAAGTTCTGTACATAAAAATAAATATACAGAAATAAACCCCATCAACTGTCTGTATCAGTAATCCTCACTGGTGGGCTCACCATTTATAAGGAAGACATCATTCAACACAACTTGTCACAGAGACTGTCCTCCCGGCAAAGAATTCTAATGTAAAAGAGAGGCTTCTCTACCAACTAGAAATTCACCATGAAATCAACGACTGTGACCACTACCTCTAAGGAGTGTGACCAATGGCAATGTTCAAATCCCACGCTCACTGAAGGCCATAAATACACAAGTACAGTTAAGAAATAAAGCCCCTCCCCTCGGCTAGTCACTGTGAAAAGCGTGCGTAAGGCAATTGAGTTGAGGGTTCGGGTTCACCTTGCCAGCGTCCAAAGTGACGCTAACAAGAGTCTTAGCCTCATCCACCAGATGATGGGCCTCTGCGCCCAGGTCTCCACGAGCAGGATCCGCCTCCTTCACCCGTCAAAGGGTTATAACCTGGGACGACAGAAAGGAAGCAAAATTAGCACCTCAGGAGCCTGATATGCAAAGTAAAGATACTCAATCTATTTTCACGCACACTTTCGAAGAACTTTATCCTTTCAAAACAGTGTAAAAACTACTTTCTACAGTGTTTGAATTGGCTTTCTGAAAAGAAGAAAGCCAGGTGACTTCTTATTCCTAACTCACCAGAACATATGCAAAAAGCAGCCCCCAGCCTCCTCCTTGTTACGGGTGGTTCCACAGAGGAATCACTAGACTTTGAAGGGTTAATCCTGTTTCTTTTCAAAACAGGAGGAGGACAGTCCCGGGCCCCCCACTTCATCCGTCCTCCCGAAGCGGAAATCTGATAAGAAGCCCTTTCGGGGAAACGGTAAGCACTGGATGAGCTCAGAGGGAACACCTGCCCGCACCGACCTGAGAGTTCCGTACGAGACCCCCGTATTCCAGCCCTCGCCCCTCCTCTGCCAGGCCGTCCGGTAGCTTCCTGCTTACGGCCCACGGTGTGTGCGATCAGGAGAGAACATTACAACACAAACACAGTCAGCCTCACTGCTTAAGGGGGCCTAAGTGGCACTTCGCATCCTACGCTGTGCACTTAGCCTCAATTCACACTGAAACAAAGACAGAACATTTTGTTTTATCCAAAAACTCTAGTCTGACTTCATCCAGTGCTTACCGTTTCCCCGCAAGGGCTTCTTATCAGATTTCCGCTTCGGGAGGACGGATGAAGTGGAGGGCCCGGGACTGTCCTCCTCCTGTTTTGAAAAGAAACAGGATTAACCCTTCAAAGTCTAGTGATCCCTTTTTGGAACACCCATAACAATGGAACATAATGAAATGTTCTTACATTTTTTCTTTTCTAGTAACATATGCATCTCATGCAAAAATTCAAAAAAATTTCAATCTTTGTCACTGATGGATTAAGAGTCAATTAAAAGCCGGGCGTGGTGGCGCACGCCTTTAATCCCAGCACTCGGAAGGCTGAGGTAGGCGGAGCGTTGTGAGTTCCAGGCCCGGCTTGGGCTACAATGCGAGCACAAGGCCAGCCTGAGCTACATAGTGCGACCCTGCCTCAAAAAACCAGGGCCAGGAGTTTGGCTCAGTGGCTCAAGCGCCCGTCTGGCAGGTGCAAGGTTGTGAGTTCAATCCCCTGGTGCCCCTGGTGCCGCAAAAAAAAAAAAAAAAGAAAAAAGAGCCAATTAAATTGTGCTGCTTTGGGCTGGGGGTGTAGCCCAACGCTAGTGTTTGCCTAGCGTGTGGAAGACCCTGCCCAGCTTCAGTGCCCAGCACCAGGAAGAAAAAAATTCTACTGGACAAACCTGCATTCATTAGAAAACTCTATCCATCAGTCAAACTAGTTACCTGAGGCTTTGCTGCATTTCGCTTGTAACTTCTGCCTTCTTGCATGCTGTCCCACATTTCAATCTTCTGTCTTCTTTTCTCTTCTTCAAGCTGAGAATCACACGTTATACAGAGAGAACTTGTTAACTGCCATCTCAAAGAAAATGCGAATTCTCAAAATATTAAATTTAAATTAAATGTCTTTTAAAAACCTTTGCTCACATTGTCCTTTTCGTTTTGTACATCATCAAAAAGCAAAGTGTCAGAGAAAAAAGAGCAGTGATTCTGTTCTTCTAAACCTGCCCTTATCTCATTTTTTTTGTACTGGGGATTAAACTCATAACCTTGCACCTGCCAGGCAGGCGCTTAGGCCGCTGAGCTAAATCCCTGGCCCTATCCTTTTGAGACAGGGTCTCACTCTGCAGTTCAGGCTGGCCTTGAATTCATTTTGTAGCCCAGGCTGGTCTTGAACCCACAAGGATCCTCCTGCCTCAGACTCCCAAGTGCTGGGATTAAAGGCGTGCACCACCACACCTGGCTATCCCAACATTTTTGTTAATGCAACTCTGATGTGTACGTAGTGGTGGGGACTGAACCCAGCCAGGGCCTCAAATACACTAGAAAAGCACTCTTCCACTAAGTTACAGTCCTGGTCCTGGTTAGTGCTAAGAACATTGACTCAGAATGAGTGCATGTGGCTACCAGGCTGGCTGGGTTATTACCTAGGTGTCATCTATGCCTCCAGAAGTCACCTACCCTCTATGCAGCCCATACCCAGGAAGGTTCGCCCTGGCATTTAAGCCCATCACTGCGAAACCCAAATGCTTGTCACGTTCTAGTGTCTCCAAGTACAGGAGGTGAAAAAAAAAAAAAATCAACCATCCCTCAACAGGAAGGATGTTTCACACTTCTCCCCAGCCAGCAAGAACATCTGACTGCAGCTACAGCAGACAACTACTGACATCACGGGCGAGACAGCTGGTCTAACCAAGAGCCAGGCAGCCCAACCAGAACCACATGGTGTATGCTATACAAGTTAGCTACTTGTAGTCGGGCGTGGCGGCACAGGTCTGTAATCCCAGCACTCAGGAGGCTGAGGCAAAAAGACTGCCATGAGATCAAAGCCAGCCTGGACTACATTGTCAGACCCTGTCTCAAAAAAAACCAAAATTTGTACACAAGTCCCTCTTCCGATTTTAGGGGGCTTGCACTATAATTCTGTCTTTGTTTTGTTTCTTTGGAAGCACTGCGGGTTTCAGACCAGGACAGTCACAATGAGCTACATTCCCAGGCCTTTTTTAATAAGTTGCCAGGCTGGGTTTACATTTATCATTGTGTTGCCCCAGTCACCCAGAGTGCTAGGATTAAAGGCACGCGGCATCATGCCCTGTACCTGGACTACATTGCTTAAGATTTTTTTTTTCTTTTGTGGTACCAGGGATTGAACCCATGGTCTCTACACTGAGCTACATCCTCAGCCCTTTATATTTTATTTGGAGACAGGATCTCACTAAGTCACTAAATTGCCCCAGACTGGACTAGATCTTAAGACTCCTCATGCTTCAGTCTCCCAGAGTGCTGAGGTCATAGGTATGTGCCACCATGCCTGTCTTTAAAGTCGTATTTTAAAAGACTTTTCAGCTATAACAAACCAAGTAATCAAGCTATGTTATTAAAACACAGACACACAAAAGCCTCAGGCTCTGAAGTCTTTGAATAATTTAATGGGTGGGCTGGGGGGTGTAGCTCACTGGTTGAGTGTTTGCTGAGCTTTGGCAAGGCCCTGGATTTGACCCCCAGCACTGAAAATCAACAAAACAAAACAAAACAAAACAAAACCCCAACTAAAATAGAACTGCCCAAAATGACACGTGATTCCATTTCTATAAAAAGGGAACCCTACTTGTGCTCATGTATAGATACCATATGTCTGAAGAAATGCCTAAAAAACTTAACACTGCACGGAATGCTTAGGTATTAGAAAGTCAGGGTTCAGAGAGGGTAGAGACTTTGTTTTCAAGGCTTGGATTTTCATATCACATTTTTAATTATGGAAGTCAGTTATGTTCATTTTAGGTTGATGACTACACAAGATGGGCAGCCATCTGACCTGGACACTGCAGGCTGCTGGCACAGGTGACCACAGAGGGAAGAGTGTGGAGGGGTGACCCTCTTCTGCCCTTTCCTTCTGGGCCCCAGCCAAGCTGGGCAGAGCAGCTGGAAGGATGACCACGCAGAAACCACAGGAGTCACACAAGGCACCTGTCGCTGGAAACCCCAGAGACTCGGGCGAGATCGGAGTGTGACCACACTCCCTGCTGCCCAGGCTGGCAGAGGCTCCGTATGAGGGGATGAGGCCTGGACCTCTCTGGAACAGAACCAGGAAGCAGAGGTTGCTTCAGCACTCAGATCAGCTCCGAGTCTGCCTCCAGCCCATCCTTTCTTCTTCAGAGTTAGTCCCCTTTCCTGTGAAGAGTGGCACAATCCACCTAGCTGCTTATGGCAATCCCTGCTGCTCCCTTTGCCTCACCATCTACCACCTCTGACCAAACTGGGCCTCAAAAAATCTTTCACACTGGACATGGTGGCGCGTGCCTGTAATCCCAGCACTCAGGAGGCTGAGGCAGGATGACTACTGTGAGTTTGAGGCCAGCCTGGGCTATATATATAGTGAACCTGTCTCAAAAAACAAACAAAAGAAAAAAACAAAAACAGAAGAAACCCTCTCCCAACTCTGCATCGATCAGCATGAGCCTTAGCTGAGCCCTCTGCTGTGTTCCCTGACGCTCTTTCAACCCACCTAAGAGTGGGGCCCCCACGCCAGAACAAAGCGAACTTGTCTTCTGCGTCTGGTAGCAGGAGAGCTGAACACACCATCTTGTTGGCTGACACTGCTGTCAGAGACTTAGTACAGGACTGGGACACAGCTTGGTGGCAGAACACTTGCCTGTCTTGTGTGAGGCCCTGGGTTCCATCCTTAGTAGCTCAAGCAGTTGTTCTTAATCTCACCAACAGGCACGAGCGCTCACACTCACACGTGCAAGTGGGCGTGTCTGGCCCCCAGTGTGCCCCTTCTTCTGAGCACTGGATCCCACACTGGAATACTATATCCACACATCCGTCCTTCCCTCAGAACAGTGTAGTTTTCTTGGTATCACCAGTACCTACATAGTAGGCTCTGAATCACTTGTTAACTCTACTGGGATAGGACCTGTCCTAGAAGTTTATAAATAACAACACATGCTATTACCCACTAAGCCTCAATTTCTTTAGACTACTCATTCAAAGTAAAACCAGTACATACCTGCCTTAGTTTTTCCTTATGCTTTTCAACTTGTGCATTTAGTTCTTCCTGCATTTTTAAACGAGCAGCTGCTAAAGCCTCTTGTCGTTTAACAACAACATCACGTTCTAAAATAAGAAAAAAATGAAGTAATTCACCTTATATGATATAAAAACTCTTTGTCTACATTGTAAGTATAAAGAGGTACAGATGTCAGATAATGAAAATTGTTTCTGTGACTTACTCCCATCTCTCTTTAGCTATGATTCTTAGCTATAAACAGTCACATCACCAAAAACATGGTGGGCTGTTCAAAGCATAACACCATCTACTTTAGACAGGAAAAGTCATGAGCCGGTCTTTTTTCTACACCTCACATAAAGCTGCTGCTACAGTCCTCCTACCCATGTGTGCCCTAAGAGAGTGGACCCACAAGAAAGAAACTCTCTCTATTGAAGGATACCATCATGGTATCTGCTACAGAGCACCAAGGTATATATTTACTTGTTTAAAAACAATAAACAATAAAAAAAAAAACCCTGGGCTCCTAGAACCAATCCTCTTGATTCTCTACTTCCACAAAATCAAGTATTTCATTTGGCCAAGACTACAGATGTATGTGCCATGCAAAATAAAGGACAGATACCAAAACATACATGTGATAAATACTGAAGGCAGACCTTTAAAAGCATTTATATAAACATAATTTATAATACTTTTTTTTCCCTGTAGGCACAGTCACGAAGCCATGGTTATACATCTAGGATTTCTTCTGCTGTACCTCCACAGCAAAACCTATAGTGACCAGAACTCCAGCTTATAGTAGGGTTCCATAATGACAACAAAAAAATGTACACTCTCAATTGATTCATGCATAAACCACGCAACTGCATAATCAAGTTTTGAAAAACACAGCATGCTACCCTGGACACACGAGTTGAATGTAGTCAAATATAAACCACACCAGGCAATGATACATGATATCCCATCTGAATACGTGCTGCGCTGCCCATCCAATAATTAAACTGGCAACAAAACATTCCAAAATTGGCTCACAAATTATTGCAGCAGGAAGCATGTTAGTTCCCAACTTGGTCCACCTGATCATTCTGAATTGAAACCGAGAAACTGAGCATGAACCAGAGTTTTGCATTGCAACTTGAGTGGACGTTGCAAACCTCCAACCTCAGTCAGCTATTGCTGTGGCCGGCCATAAAGTAATCTTCAGCAATGTACTGAGCAAAAGCTACAAGCCCTCCTGCTTGATCTAACACATCCTTTCTCACTAAACAGAACATTCCTGTCACACACTTGAAACCAGTTACACTGGCAGAGATATAGGATCCTGGATGCGAAGTTCCAAAATACACCTGTTCTAACCTAGTGGCAAAGCTGTCTGCTACATAAGGCAGCCCATGAACCAAGCCTACTTTTTCTGTCATTTGATTAACTATGTCACTTAGTGTGTCTGGAATTACTCTTATTTCACTATCACAAAGCCATATAAGATCATACTTTGCAACTTCATATTCTGGCATTAAATTGTTAATTTTAGGATTAATGCCAACCTTTTTACCACCTATACGTAATCTAGCATCAACATTTGGGTATTTTCCAAGAAGCTTTTTACACACATCCATGGCTGGATCATCTTGATCTTGTACACAAAGGAGTACTTCATATTTGGGATATTCCAATTCGAAGAAGGTCTCCAAACTGTTGATTAGATTAGGGTCTCCCCCTTTCAGTAGCTGAAAGAAGCCACACACAGGGGAGACTGCTATCTGGCTGCCTGCTGCCTTCCTGTTGAGGTGTAATCTGGTGTAGATGACGGCCAGGAAGTGCATCAGCCACTGCACCACGAAGAGGGTGAACCCGAACACAGCCATTCCCTGCAGGGCCAGGTCCTGCAGTGCCATCCCCTGGCCTGGCCCACTCCAGCCGCTGTCATGCACAGTGTTCCCATCAGAGGAGCCTGGGGTGGGCACCTACTGCTGGGGGGGCGGGGAGGTAGGAGAGGAAGGGGCGGGCAGGGCCTGCGCGCTCCCCTCATCCAGGGCGCACTAACTGAAATGGGCAGCAAGCGCCCGGAAGCCTCAGCCTGCCCCACCTCTGCCCTCCCACCTCTGGGCCCGCCTAGAACGGGAATACCCCCCACACACACACACCGGGGATCAAATTCAAACTCCCAGCCCTGGTTGTTTGAGGCAGGGTCACACTATGTAGCTCAGGCCAGCCTTGAGCTCCCTCACTCGCGTTGTAGCCCAAGCCGGCCTGGAACTCACAACACTCCTCCTACCTCAACCTCCCCAGTGCTGGGATTAAAGGCGTGCGCCACCACGCCCAGCTTTGAGGGGGAATTTCTTTAAACCGCTTTTATTCAAAACCAGGCTTCAAAAGTTAGTGAACAATCAGCATGGAGCAGGTCACAGAATGAAGGCTGAATTTCCGGTTACTTACATTTCTATAGGTAACTCAATAAGTGCACCCACAGGTACAAAGAAGCTGTTAAGTTTGTGTTTTCATGCGATGTAAAATTATAAACCAATCAATGAGACACACATTGGATGTGCCACACACCATCCAGTGGGTTTTCCACCTCGTTAAAGTCTCTGATACAAAAAAATATTCCACTGACAATGGTGGAGCATGCCTATAATTCCAGCACTCTGGGAGACTTAAGGGAGGGGATCACAAATTTGAGCCCAGCTTTGGCAATTTAGAAAAATCAGTCTCAAAACAAAAAATAAAAATGGGCTGGAGCAAAATGGTAGATAAATAGCAAGTGGGAAGAGATTCAGATGGATCCTCAAGTTACCGATTGCCTCAAAAATATTTCAATATACATGCTAATTTACTTTATTTATATTACTAATTTCTTTTAGTTCACTGAAAAGTTTTGTGCTAATACATGCTTCTTTTGAAGACAATGATACAGTGTATGAACTATTGTTTTCCTCTTATTATTTGGTTATAACAATTTTTCATAAGAAATGAAATAAAAAACAGGGCTGGGATGTAGCTCAGTCCAAAGGTCCTGAGTTTTATGTCCAGTACCACCAAAAAAATAAAAATACAAATTGCACATGCACCTGAACCAACTTGAGGCATTAAAGGTACTTCTATACAATGAGCACCTTATACTCATTACTCTTTTCTTTTTTTTTTTTTTTCTTTTTTTAGTTTTTTTTGAGACAGTCTCGCTGTGTAGTACAGGGTGGCCTTGAACTTACTATGTAGTCTAGGCTGGCCTTCAACTCTCAGTGATCCTCTTGCCTCAGGTTCACACATGCATTACTCTTAACAGACTAACTTCTAAATATTAAAAGCAGGCTGGGTGTGGTGGAGCACGCCTATAATCCCAGCATGCTAGAGGCTGAGGCAGAAGGATTACTGTGAGTCCAAGACCAGCTTGGGCTAAGGAGTAACTTTGGGACCTGCATGACCTACATAGTGATGCCCAGTAAAGGAAAAAAATAAATAAAAGGAAAGAAAGAAAGAAAGAAAGAAAGAAAGAAAGAAAGAAAGAAAGAAATATATGTGTATATATATATATATGTATTATAAGTAAGTATAGAACTGCTGGGGCACCGTTATAATGTAGAAACACATTCATGAGATGGTAAACTTACAGGTATTTCATGATCAATTGGAGGCCTCTGAGCAAGTTGCTGTTCTGCTGTTTCTGCTAAATTCAACTGACCCTGGCAGTGTCCAGAGCCCAGATGTAGATGAGCACTAAGTCAGTAACTGTCTATACCTTAAGGCACCCTCGGCTTATTTGAGCTGATTCAGTAAAGGCCCTCTGTCCAGAACATTTCTAAGTTACAGTAATGCCCTTTCTATATTAAGGTAATGCCTTTAATTCGTGCTCATTCAATAAAGGCCCTCTCTCCAGTACATTCCTATGTTATGGTAATGCCATTTCTATATTATGCTAATGCCCTTAACTGTGCTCATTCTGTAAGAGTCCCCTCCCCAGGTTCCTGGAGTGTTTCTATTGTTTCAAGCCTGTCTGTCAATACATGATTCAATGTATGTAGCCAGTCATGTAATGTTTGGTCACTTGCTTTGTACCTCCCACTTCTAATCTACATAGACTAAACTTCCTGACTCCCGGCAGTTGCTTGGGAAGAATTATCCCTGTAACAGTCCGCTGGTGTAAAGATTAAATGCTGCCTTCTTATGTCCTCGGTGTAAAGATTAAATGCTGCCTTCTTATGTCCTCGGTGCAGTCTTCCGTTTGGTTTGGTTTGGTTTGGCTTGGGAAATTTCCCACAACAGAACAACTGTCTGATGTCTGTTATCAGGCACTAACCTACAGCAGCAGCCTCAGCTCGGTCCTGGTGCCTCTGCCTCCAGGCTCTCAGCCGGGTGTAAAGCTTCTGAAAGACCACGTAGAGAAGGATGCAGCTGAAGAGGATGTACCAGCCATAGGTGGCCAGCAGCGAGCCCACTGAAAAGAAGAAAACAATTTTTTTTGATACCGGGAATCGAACTCAGGACTTTGAGCTTGACAGGCAGGCGCTGTGCCGCTGCGCTATATATCCCTGGCCCAAAGAAAACAACTGTAAGACCGTAAAAATGTCACTTTTCCATAAAACTCCAGAAGGCCAAGTGTAGCTCCTACCGCCAGACCCTTCACGGTCTATCTGAAGCAATGGTCTTCCATGTAGTTAAAATAGGCGCAAGAACCTCATACCCGACAACTCGGGAATCGCTGGGCAGGGCGACTCGTCAGGCAACTGGGGAGTCGGGGTGGGGACGGTCCGGAGGGCGGAGGGCCCAGCGGCTGGGTTTGGAAGGATGAAGACCTCAACCAACTCAGAAAGGCAAAGGCCTTTCAGACCTAAGAACTCACACACAAAGGACGGAGCCGAGGGTAGGAGTGTGATGGGGACGGGGCGAAGGGCCAGTAGGGACCCGGCCAGGGCCGAGTAGCTCTGGCAACTGCAACCAGAAGGGCTCGCTGCGCATAAAGTAAAGGACTCCAGCAAACGACACTGGCTCCCCCAAGCCTCGACTGGAGGTTCAGGCCCGCAGCAAACGCCTGAGCGCGGCGCTAAAGCCCGGCTGCTGGCCAGGCAGGCCTCTCCCGGGCCCCAGCGGCGCAGAGACCACGACCCACCCAACATGGCGGCGCTCCGGGGAGCTGGCGGGGCGCAATTCAGTGCCCCGCGGCGACTCACCCGTGACGTGCAAGAAGCGGAGTCCCTCCGTCTCCAGCGCCGGCCGCGCGGACAGCAGCTCCCCGTCCCGATCCATGGCCACCAAGGCCGTCAAAACTGCAGAGTCGCCTTCTGTCGGGCGCTTCCGGCCCTTCTCTACGTACACGTGGCGCTCCCGGACGTGACCGTCGTCCCGGCCAATCGCGACTCGACCCCGCCCAGACGCTCTGCCAATCACAGAGGAGGTGTGGCCAAGGGCGGGGTGGGGCGAAGCATTGAAAGTTCGCCGATGCGCTGTCTGGCCTGGTTAGGTGCTGGCCTCGGTGAGGGCGAATGATTAGGCTTTTTTACCGAGTGATTACCAAATCTTTATGGTGCTAGGATATTGAGGTCGAAGAGGATAGGCTGTGGGCCGCCCTGAGTGGGAATTTGCATCTTGCCCTAGGGGAAGGTAGCTGCTGAAGTCCGCCCCCACAAAGGTGTAAATACGGAATTTGGGCTGCTTCCTACTTTACTTTTAGACCAAGAAAGTCTCCGCCGACCGACCCTCCAGGACTGTACGCGGGCTTCATCAAGTGGTCCCAGTACTGACTTCAGAAAACAGTGAAGGAAGAGATTGCTATGGTTTTTCGTCTGAAACTCAAGCATTTTAATCCCCAGTTTTAGGTTACTGGTATCAGGAAATTGAAAACTCAATCTGTCTTTGGAAAGTAGTTAGATTAGATTAGGTAATTAAGGTGGATCGCTCAGATACCACGTATAGAGATAAAATCCTGCTGTGGCATGTTACGGCCAACACAGGCTCTCGCCAGCCCCTGTGTCATGCTATCTGTTTCCAATATGGAGCTTAAAAAAGCCTCTTTTCTTCAGAAAGTTAGTCTGATTTGGGTATTTTGTTATAGTAATAGCTAATACAGAGATTCCTATTGAAGTTGAATTCATGGGCCATCGCAGAGAAAACCTTTGAAACCTTTCCTTCACCTTAACGACCATCTAGAAAATGGATTCAATCAAATAATGCTGTGGAGCTAGCCGTCAATTTTATGAGTTTAGAAAGTTTTATATCCTTGATAGTTCCTTCTAACTTGCAAAAACAAAGAATAACCCTCCCTCCCTTTTTCAGTATGTACTGGGAATTGAAATCAGGACTTAACACGTGGTAAGTGCCTTACTACTGGGCTGTATTCCCAGTCCTCTTTTATTTTGTTTTAAAAGAACTTTTTAGTACTGGGAATCAAACAACCTTGCACTTGCCAGGCAGGCACTATGCTGCTGAGCTATATCCCCAGCTCTTATTTTCTGAGACAAGGTCTACCTAAAGTTGCCCAGGCTGGCCTCGTATGTGTGATCCTTCTGCCTCACCTTCCTGAGTAGTTGGGATTACAAGTGTGAACTATTGTGCCTGGCTAGTCACTCCTTTTATTAGAAATTTTTTGTGGGGTGGACTGGGGGGAAAGAATTTTTTGTGCTGGAGATTGACCCCAGGGACTTAACTTTACCACTGAGCTACATTCTTAGGCCTATCATTCTTTGCTTTAAAGTGACTTCTCCTCGGGAGGCTGAGGTAGGCGGAGCGTTGTGGGTTCGAGGCCGGCTCGGGCTACAATGCGAGCGCAAGACCGGCCTGAGCTACATAGTGCGACCCTGCCTCAAAAAACCAGGGCCGGGAGTTTGGCTCAGTGCCTTAAGCGCCTGCCCTGGCAGGCGCGAGGTTGTGAGTTCAATCCCCGGTGCCGCAAAAAAAAAAAA
>RJWM01033654.1:0-20416 GCA_004363535.1 Dasyprocta punctata
TAAGACCAGATCAATCCTACATGTCTTTACCTGTCAATCTGAACAGCCCCCTTAATGGCAACAATATACAATGTTGCAACCACTGTAAAATTCCAACCATCTAAATTACTAAACCTATAATTTTACAGTATCAGATATGTTGTTGTTGTTTGCTGATCTCTTTAGTTTTTTGTTTCTCTTATGTATGACCATTCTTTTAAGCTTTATGAACTATTTTGCTTGGTTACATTAGACCTGATGTTATGGGTAGTTATTTCAATAATAACAAGAGGTATTCTAAGGGGAAAGGAAGGAAGGAAGAGAAAAGGAAAAAGACATAAATGTATAAATATGCATAAATAAGACAGTGAAAAAAACCGTATTGCTAAATACAATAGCTATTGAAAAAGAAAAGTTAATATACCTGAATTGATGAATCTTACATGTCTATATCTGTCAATATGATTAATCCCTATGAAGGTAACGATATGCAATATTGTAACTACTGTCAAACTTCAATCATCTCAGTGTGTAAACCTACAATGTTATCGTATCAGATCTGTTGTTGTTTGTCTGTCTTTTTTGATTTTTGTTTCTATTCTGTATCTATTTTCTCTTAAATAAAAAAAAGAAACAACAGCAGAAAGATGACATGACAAAAATAAGCCAATATATATATATATATCAGTTATAATCATTAATGTAAATGGCCTCAATTCACCAATTAAAAGAAACAGACAGGCAGAATGGATCAAGAAACAGCCTCCAACCATATGCTGTATGCAAGAAACCCATCTAACCCAAAAGGAAATTCATAAGCTGAAAGTCAAAAGATGGAAAACAATACTTCATGCAAAAGGAACCCAAAAAAAGAAGGGGCAGCTATTCTGCTTGCAGACAATGTGAACTTCAAACCAAGAATGATCAAAAGAGATAAAGAAGGTCACTACATACTAGTTAGGGGAAAACTTCAAGAGGAAGAAATAACAGTCTTAAATATATGTGCAGCAAACATGGGAGCATCCAACTATACAAAACAAATATGAATAGAAATAAAAAATTAAAGAAGCAATAACATAATTATAACAGGTGACCTAAACACCCCATTAACACAAAGAGACAGATTAACTAGACAGAAAATCAACAAAGAAAGAGCAGAACTGAATCAAACTTGTGAACAAATGGACTTAGTAGATATGTAGAGAGTGTTCCACCCAACAACATCAGAACATGCATTCTTCTCAGCTGCACATGGTACACTCTCTAAAATAGACCATATAATAGCCCATGGAACATGCTTAAATAAAGGCAAAAGAATTGGAATTACTCCATGCATATTATCTGATCATAGTGTCATGAAACTAGAAATTAATGACAAAAGAAACTGCAAAGTCCCATATACACATGGAAATTAAATAATACACTCTTGAACAATCAATGAGTCACAGAGGAAATTAAAGAAGAAATTAAACAATATCTACAAGCAAACAAAAATATAAATACAACTTACGGGAACCTGTGGGATTCAGTGAAAGCCGTCCTCAGAGGGAAATTTATTGCTGTGAATACCCACCTCAGGAAAACAGAATGAACACAAATAAACAACCTGATGCTACACCTCAAATATCTAGAAAAAGAAGAATAAGTCAAGCCCAAAGCTGAAAGAAGGGAGGAAACTATAAAGATAAGAGCAGAAATTAATGCAGTAGAGACTAAGAAAGCAATACAAAGAATTAATGAATCAAAGAGTTGGTTCTTTGAAAGAATAAATAAAATTCATAAGCCCCTAGCCAACCTTATTTTAAAAAGGAAAAAAAAAGACTCAAATTCATGCAATAAGAAATGAAAAAGGTGAAATCACTACAGACCCTGAGGAAACACAGAAGATCATCAGTACCTACTTTGAAAACCTTTACTCTCAAATGTTTGATAACACAGAAGAAATGGACAGATTCCTGGAAGCATATGAATTACCAAAGCTGGATCAAGAAGATGTAAAACTGCTGAATAACCCAATTTCAACTAATGAAACTGAAAATGTAATTAAAACCTTACCAACAAAGAAACCCCCGGGTCCTGATGGATTTACTGCTGAATTCTACAAGAAATTCAAGGAAGACTTAATACCAACACTCCTCAAACTCTTCAATGAAATTGAAAGGAAAGAAATTCTCCATAACCCATTCATGGAAGCAAGTATTACTCTCATACCAAAACCAGAGAAAGACATAACCAAAAAAGAGAACCCAATCCCCCTAATGAACATAGGTGCAAAAATTCTCAATAAAATACTGGCAAACAGAATGCGGCAAGTCATCAAGAAGATTATACACCACGACCAAGTGGGATTCATCTCAGAAAAGCAGGGATGGTTCAACATGTGTAAATCAATAAACATGATACACCATATCAATAGAACCAAAGATAAGAATCATATGATTATTTCAATAGATGCAGAAAAAGCTTTTGATAAAGCCCAACACTCATTCATGATAAGAACCTTAGGGAAAATTGGAATAGAGGGTCTTTACCTCAATCTGATAAAAGTCATGTATAGCAAACCAACAGCCAGCATCATATTAAATGGTCAAAAACTGAAAGCTTTCACTCTAAAATCAGGAACAAGCAAGGGTGTCCATTATCACCACTCCTATTCAGTATAGTTCTGGAAATACTAACCTGAGCAATTAGACAAGAGAGAGAAATAAAAGGAATAAGGATAGGAAAAGAAGAAGTTAAATTATCATTATTTGCAGATGACATGATAATCTACATAGAAGACCCCAAAACTCCATTGAAGACTTCTAGGTGTAATAACCAAATTCAGTAATGTAGCTGGATACAAAGTCAACACTCAAAAATCAATAGCATTCCTCTACACAAACAAAAAATTCACTGAGAGAGAAATAAGATAAGCCACACCCTTTACAATAGCAACCAAAAAATGAAATACTTAGGAATCAATCTAACAAAGGAAGTAAAGATCTACTCAGTGAAAATTATAATACTCTGAAAAAAAAATCGAAGAGGATCTCAGAAAACGGAAAGACATTCCTTGTTCAAGGATAGGAAGAACAAACATTGTGAAAATGACCATGCTCCCAAAATTGTTATAGAGATTTAATGCAATTCCAATCAAAATACCACTTGCATACCTCACAGAGCTACAGAAATCATTCCTAGAATTTATCCGGAACCAGAAGATACCTAGAATAGCAAAGGCAATTCTAAGTAACAATGACAAGGCAGGAGGCATCACAATTCCTGACTTGAAGTTATACTACAAAACTACTGTAATAAAATCAGCATGGTACTGGAATAAAAACAGACCTAAAGACAATGGAATAGATTAGAAGATACAACCACAACTACAAACACGCTTAGCCACCTTATCATTGACAAAGGGGCCAAACATGTTCCCTGGAAGAAAGAGAGGCTGTTTAACAAGTGGTACTGGAAAAATTGGCTTTCCATGTTCTGAAAACTGAAACTAGACCCATTCCTATCACCATTCACTAAACTAAAGTCGAAATGGATCAAGGATCTAAATATTAAAACAGAAACATTAAATCTGCTAGAAGACAAAGTAGGTAAAAATCTTGAAGACATAGGGGTAGGCAGAGAATTCATGAACAAAAATCAAACTTCTTGGGAAATACTTCCCAGAATCAATAACCGGAATCTCATCTTATTTAAAAAGTTTTTGCATGTCAAAGGAAATCTCCAACAGAGTGAAAAGAAAACCCAACAATTGGGAAAAAATCTTAGTCCACTGTCTCTCAGACAAAGGACTTCTATCTAGAACACATAAAGAATTTTTTAAAAAATCAGACCCCAAAATTCAAAGACCCAATCCAAAAATGGCCATCTGAGATGGATACATACTTCTCAGTTGAAGAAATACAAATGGCAAATAAACACATGGAAAAAAGTTCAGCATCATTGGTCATTACAGAAATGCAAACTAAAACAACACTGAGATTCCATCTCACTCCAGAAAGAATGGCCAGGATCGGGAAAATCACCAATAATAAATGCTAGACAGGGTATGGGGAAAAAGGAACTCTCCTGCACTGTTGGTGGGAGTGCAGACTAGTGTAACCACTGTGGAAATCAGTCTGGAGGTCCCTCAAAAAGCTGGGGTTGGAAGTCCCATTTGACCCAGCTATTTGGCTACTGGGTGTATTTCCAGAAGAATTGAAAACACCATATTACAGTAATATATGTGCACCCATGTTTATAGCAGCACAATTTATAAGAGCCAAATCTTGGAAACAACCTAAATGCCTGTCAACTGAGGAACAGATAAAAGAGATGTGATATTTTTATACAATGGAGTATTACTTAGCTATAGAGAATGATCACATTGATGCTTTTAAAGGTAAACAGATGCGATTTGAGACCATACTCATAAGTGAAATAAATCAAACTCACATATGTAAATATCATATTGTGTCCCGAGTGTAAGAAACTGAAAGAGTAAATAAGATACAAAATCTTCAGTAAATATTGTTTAAGGCTAACAAACTGCTCAAAAAGGAAAAAATAACAGGGAAAAGGAGAAAAGAAGAAAGGGAAAAGAAAAAAGACATAAATTTGTACATATATACTTAAGATAGCTAAAATGATTGTATTACTAATCCTATTAATTCTTAGAACAAAACAGTTAACATCCACAAGATTAGGTCAATTTTGCATGTTTATATATGGTAATTTGAGTAACTCTTTTGAAGATAACTATGCAAAATAACAACCTTAGTTATGTTCCTACCACCTTGTTTTGTAAGCCTGTATTGTTATTGTTTTGGACTCTTTGTTATTGCTATTTATTAGTCTCTTTTGTTTCTTGTTTTTCTTGTAATTTGTTATGTTTTGTTTTGCTTTTCTCTCTAATGCAGAATGGATAGATGTGTATGTATAGGTTTATACATGCCTACAACTTCTCCTAAAGAGTTTAAAGGAATTTATTTCATTATGTGTCATGGTATGAACAGCCTCTTTGAAGAAAATGAGACTTTAAGGTAGCCATTGCTGATTTCCTATCATCTTGTTGTGAAGTCTATAATGCTTTTATTCTTTGTTTTGATTGGTTTTAGTCTGTTTTCTACTATTTGATTTCAATATGTGTGAAAGTATGGACAGCTATTTTGAAGTGAACAAGAGACATTATGGTAGCCATTGTTGATTTTCCTATTGTCTGGTTTTGAAGGCCTGTAGTGTTTTCATTCTTTTGTTTTTATTGATTGCATACTATTTTGTTTTGTTTGAATTCACTGTGTGAGAAGATATGAACAACTATTTCAAAGAAAACAAGAGAAATTATGGTAGTCACTGTTGATTTCCTGTTATCTTGTTTTGAAATACTGTGTTGCTTGGATTGTTTTGTTCTGTGTTGTTTTGTTCTGTTTTATTCTCTTTAAAATTAAAAAAAATTAAAAAATAGTTTCAGTAAGCAGGGACCCAAAAGAACATGAAATAAAATGTTTTAACCTAAGTTTATATTTAATTTATTTTAAAGGATGAACAACATATTTTTATTAACACTTTATCATTTCACTCATTTATGGACACAGTTTAATTTCTTAATACATGCATTTATTAAATACTAATCAAATAACGAAGTTTAGCATATCTGTCATCTCATACATTTACCACTTCTTTTCAGGGAATATATTTTTGAAGAAGTGAAAACAAAGTTGATATCTAAAGGATGACTAGGTGCCACTGGATTAAACATGAAAACCTAACTGAAAGAAAAGTAGTCAGATGGCATATGGAACAAAGCATGTGAATGGATGGAAAATAGGTCTTCCAATGTGAAGCAAAATGGTATATTATCTATAGAGAATTTAGAACCAATAAAAAACTACTAAAAATTACTTTTTATCAGTAGCATGGGTCAGTCATTCTAAATGATATCAAAGATAAAATACTCTTAACTAGGTTTCCAGTCCTGTTGGGACATATAAAGAGCTTCAAGGTAATCATTTCTGTAATTAAAACATGAACTGTAATCAGTAATTTTTCTTGGACTTACTAGAAAACTGTTCGCAGGACAGATCACCACTCCCCAAAAATCTGGAAAGAAGTACAGTTGAAATTCATTTACTTGAAGCAGAAGCTATTGGAGGTACAAATGGGTAGAAACATTTACAACATAATTATGAGGAAATGCTGAAATCTGAGTGTGGGTTGGTGCAGCACTAAGTTCCAAGTTGCCACAATCTTGGATAGACTGCTGTATTTCACCTCCAGAAACCCAATCACACCTTCATAGTGAATATACATTGAGACTGTGGTAGGACTGGGTGAAAGGGAAAGAATAATCATATAGCCCATAGAATTTTTTACAACCAAGACCTACTCTCCAGAGAAGTCTACCACAGACTAACTCCATTTGTGGTAAAGACAATTGTATTACTCTTTCCCCAGGCATATCCTCTCTCATCTAACGGGAGAAAAAGCTGTGAAATATTTGTGAAGGCCATAACCTAGTGACATAATCACATTAAAAAGCTGAAATTTAATCAAAACATTATAGAGGAACTTCTTCTTCCCACACTGTACACCAGACCCACAGAGCTCTAGTGTGAGTTAGCGAAAAGAGTGCCAAGCCACAGGTTGTCTTTGAAGAGGTCTTCAGAGAACCTAAAAATCACAATGAAGATTAAAAACAAGGAATTGAATAATTTGAAGCTTCCAGGACCTATAGCTATGGCAAATATTAAGCATAGCTCAAATTCTACTCAGACTAACATAAAATTTCATACTAAAACTCTTCTATCTAAATATCTATTACCTAATCCTTCACATATGATTTCAGCAACAATAACTACAAATTACAAGGCATGCTAGAAAGCAAGAAAAAGAGTCTGAAGAGACAAAGCAAGCAACACAAACACTCAGATGTGACACAGATTTTGGAATTAGCATACAAGCAACTTTAAAATTAATATGATAAGCATGGTGATGGAAATGTACATAATATGCAAGGTAAGTCAAGTGACGGAAACTATAAGAATCAAAAAGAGATACTAGACATCATAAAGTGTAACAGAAGAATGCCTTTGATAAACTCATTAATTTGTACACAACTAAGGAAAGAAAAAAGTGAACTGAAAAATAGGTCAATAAAAACTTTCCAAACTAAAATGTAAGGAGAATAAATAATTTTTAGAAAGAGCAAAATATTAACAAAATTGTATAAGGCCACTGCTTTAGACTCACTTTATGTGCTAGGTTCCAGCAGACAAAACCAAACCAAAATGGTGTTACTCATTCTAAATGCCATGAAATCAAATTAAAACTTTAAGAAGTTCCAAACAGATGAGGTTTTATTCTCATTAAATAGGAGATTCCAGTCTACATGAATCAGAATAATCCAGAAATTTCCATCTACTTTAACCCTACCAAAAAAAGTAACCTGATATTAATCAATCAGGTTTCTTTTTTCTATTGTTCTGTTCCCTTCTTCTCGTCTTAAAAACCTAGCATTACTCTATTGCCCACTGAGAATTCTCATTAAATTTTGTAATAACTCCTCCAATGAATAAATTATGAGTAAAAGTCAATTATATTTATAGTTAAATGTGTTGTGATTTTATCTTTTGACAACATCCAACTGTGATACAATTTTAAGAAGTATTCAAGTATGTGTAACTGGAATACTAAAAGTAAAAGAACAAAATGAATCAGAAGAAACATTTTAAGTGATAATAGCCAATATTTTTCTAAAATTAATGACAAACACTAAAGCACAAATTAAGAAAGCTCAGAAATCATCAATTAGGATAAATACCAAAAAACCTATTCCTAGGAATACCCTATTCAAAAAGCAAAAAGTCAAATACAGTCTTAATGCAAATGGGTATTTTTAAAAGTACTATAACTATAGCAGAAGACACATGAGAATTAAAGTTGCTTTGTCATTGAAAACCAGACAAGAGAGTGGAAGAAAATACTTAAGTTAAAGGGAAAATATATTTCAGTAAAATTATCTCTAAAAAGGAAGGACAATTAAGTAGTTTTCTTGCACAAATATATGTGAGTTAACTTACACCAGCAGGACTGCCATGCAAGAAATATATATTTTAAAATTTTCTTCAAAGAGAAAAAACATTAAATGGATCAGAAACATGGAATACATAAATAGAGGAAGATAGTCAGAGAAGTCATACATGAAGCTAAAATGAAATGTTTTGATTTCTTGTTTGTAATTAATATAAAAAGCAACTTTATTAAAAACAATAATAGTAACCATAGTTTTGTTGATTATTGTGTATGAACAAATAAAATGAATTACAGTGTATTGTATAATTTTCTGCCACTAGGACAAAATACCTGACATACAACATAAAGGAGGAAAGTTTTATAATATCTCACAGATTCAAAGGCTTCAGTCCATGGTCTACTAGCTCTAAGGCAGAAACATTAAGTCAAGTGAATAGCAGAAGAAAGTGTCTTAACCTTGTCTTAGCCAGAAAACACAGCAAATGGGAAAGAGCCAGAAATAGACACTAAGGAGCAGATATAATTCCAAAATTCATTACTCATCTCTGAGGCATCTCTCAAGTCAATCCAGTTAAAACCCAAGATTAACCATTGTTCATAGTGGAGTCATAATGAATGAGATGGAAGAATTGGGACTACTCTACATCCCTGCACTGCATGGGAAGTGGAAAAGTATAATTTAAAATGGACTTAGACTAGTTATAAGAAATACTGCAAGCTGCAGACCACCAGTTTCTTCTGAAAAAAAGCATAACTCATCTGTTGAGGAGACAAACTAAAAATAATATATGGTGGTTAATTAAAAATAGAAAAAGGAAAGCTAGAAGATATAAACAAAAAATAATGCAACAAATATAAAAATGAAAAACAGGACATGTTGAGTCAACCTTCTGAATAATTGCATAAATGTGAGTGATAGAAGAATACCAATTAAAAGAGAGACCTTATCAGCATGGATAAATATACAAGATTCAAACACATGTTACCTACAAAATGTACACTTTGCCAGAGATTTAGCTCAGCAGCCTAAGCACCTGTCTGGCAGGCACAATGTTGTGAGTTCAATCACAAGTACCAAAAAAAAAAAAAAAGTACACTTTATACTTAAAGAATAAGATACAGTACATAAAAAGCAAAAGCGTCCAAAAATACCATGCCAGAATGAATGAGAGGGAAGCTTCAAAACAAAGAAAACTATCAAAGATAAAGAGAGGTATTACATAATGATATGATAATTTTTAAGAAGACATAATCCTAAAGGCATGTGAATCTATAACATTGTATTAAAAATTCAGAAGGCAAAAAATGGATAACTAGCTGAACATGGTGACACTTACCTATAATCCCAGCACTCTAGAAGGCAGAGGCAGGAAGACTGCAAAATTGAGTCCAATATTAGCAATTGAGCAATTTAGCAAGAACCTGTTTCAAAACAAAAAATAATAAAGGGCTGGAAGATGCATCTCAGTTCAAAAGCCCTGTGTGTAATCTCCAATATCCTAAAAAAATAAAAAAAGACAAAATTGAAAGCATTAGACATGTACACTTTCATAGAATCTTCAATACCCCTGTTTCAGTGAGAAATAAAATACACACAGTTTGGAAAGGAAGAAATAGAACTCTCTTTGTGACCTTTGTCTCTTTTAATCAGTCTTGGCTTGAAGTTCATTGTCTACAAATAGAATAGCTACCCTTCTTTTTTCCAGGTTCCTGTCACATGGAATACTGTTTTCCATCCTTTGACTTTCAGTCTATGGATTTCTTTTTCACTTAAATGTGTTTCTTGTATGCAGCATATTGTTGGATCTTGCTTCTCGATCCATTCTGCTGGTGTATTTCTTTTGACTGATGAATTGAGACTATTTACATTGATGGGTATAACTGGCATGTATTGGCCTATCCTGGTCATATTGTATTCTGCTGTTGGTTTCTTGTCTTTTCCCTCTGTTTAATTGTTTGCCCTACCCAGTGGCTTTTTCCTATTGGTATTCTTGGACTTGAGCCCATTGTTATAACTCTCTGAAATGTATTTCAGAGCACATCGTAGAACTGATCTAGTGGTCATGAATTTTTTTCAGTCGTTTTTGTCATGCAAGTTTCTTATTTCTCCATTGGTTCTAAAAGTCAGTTTTGCAGGATACATCAATCTTGATTGGAAACTATTCTTTTCAGGATTTGGAATATTTCACTCCAAACTCTCCTTGATTTAAGGGTTTCTGTTGAGAAATCTGCTGTAATTCTGATGGGTCTTCCTGTATAAGTGATTTGTTTCTTTTCTCTAGCAGTGTCTAATACTGTGTTTCTGTGCTGAATTTCTGGAATCTTGACTATTATATGCTTTGTTGTAAATTTTTATTGATCATGGCTAATTTGAGTTCTATATGCCTCACTTATTTGTATGTTAAATTCTTTTTCTCTACCAGGGATTTTTCTGCCATTACTTCTGTGAACAGTTTTTTTTTTTTAATGTCATTTGTGCTGACTCCTGATTTTTTCATTGACTTCAATCAATGAAATGTTATTCTTCTTTGCATCATCTTGCAGCTGTTGGATTGTTTTACTATGGTCACTTGTCATTTTTAAAAGGTCTTTTTTGTGACTGCTAGCCACAATCCTGCCTTCTAGGTCTAAAATTCTATCTTGACTTTCATTCATGTGGTTTTTTGCAAACTTTTAATGAAATTTTTAATTTCATGGTGTCTTAGTTACTTTTCACTCATTGCTGAGTCAAAATACCTGATGCCCAAAATTAGGGAATGAAAGGTTTATGTTATGGATTAAAAACTGGTGGTCAACTTAGCACTTCAGCTGCTGTTGAGTAAAGATGCTCCACCTGAATAAAGTTGCCAGCATAAATAGAGATGTGGAGAAGAAGAGTGAGGCGTTGTGGGTTCTTTCAAGAGTTGCTGTTTCAAGTCAAAGGTGCATGTCATGTTGGCTTTCTCCATACGGATTTGGCCCTTATCATTGGAGGAGCTTGGGACCTCATCAGTGAGAGTGGCTGTGGCTCACCTTGGGGGAGCCCTGCTCCTCACATCGTGCATCGCTCCCTGCTCTGGAGGGGAAGCTGTGTGCTGGAGAAGCTTGTCATGCTGGGCTTCCTGACCTGTGCTCAAGTGTTTTCATTGTCAGAGTAGCACGGGACCTTGTTGCCACTGGGAATGGCTGTGGTGCTCTTCAGGGTAGCCCCACTTCTTATTTTGTGCATGACTTCTTGGCTCCCATGTAGAACCTTCAACCCACTGCACAGCTCCTTCATCCCGCTGGCATAGACTTTTTAGTTCCACCGCTGACCTTTGACCTTCCTGGCACAGAACTGTAAAATAGTCTGGCATGAGTCCATATTGTGGGCTCTTAGATTCCCAGTTGGAACTGTAGGAGGCATTGTCATGTGTTTTGGGTCTCTAGTGGGACTCATGCATGACATTGCCATGGGATCCAGGCCCTCAGCGAAATATCCTGGGTCTTAGTGTGATAGACAGATTTTCCTGCACTTCCTTGTGTTTAACTCTGGGTGACTATCATAAAACAGTATTAAAAACTCTGTGTCCTGTTGTTCTCCCTGTAACACCTGACTACAACAGTTTATTTCTTACAGTTCTTGGGGGTTTCACCCCATACTTAGTTGGCTACAAGGCAGCATGGCATGGCAGGGCCGCCATTCATAGCTGCTGCAAACAGCAAGGCGTGCTAACCCAAAAGAAGAAAGACATTCCTCCTGCCCTTACTCTGTATGTCAACTCCACCTCTGGGCAGGTGCAGCACTCACATTGCCAATCCCAGTGCCAGACAACAAACCAATCACAAATGCCATACTCAGCCCTGTCCATGCCACAATTACATAAGGCTTTGGGGGGACACAGGACCTACCACACTGTAACACCTGGATATCTGTTTGAATCTATTTCATGCATTCCATTTCTTTCCTATGTTGGGTATTCATTGCTTCCATCATTTTCCTATGCTCTTCTATTTTTTTATCTATGTTTACTCTAGATTTGCTGAGTGAGTTCTTCAATATCACCATTATCTCATCTTTTTTTTTAACCTGAGAGATTATTTCTGATCTGATTTCCTCTACAGTCTCACGCACCTGTTTTTAAATTTCTGCTGCTAACATTTCAGAAATTTCAGATGAGTGGCCTCCATTTTCCTTTATCTGATTGTCCCGTGGGCTGGAGGTCTGGGGTTGGGTTTTGCTTCTACATCTTGGTATTTTCTATTTTTTCTGCATTGATGCCCATAAATTTCTTATAGTAGGTAGCTTTATCACCAGTATTGCAGTCTCCCTAGGAAATGTCTGTTCTTCAGAGGTGTCTTCTATGTGTAGGAGGGTTCTTGGGTTTCGTGCCTGTCCCAAGATCTTACCTTCTCTATTTGCTTATTTATTTAACTTTTTATGGTACTGGGAATCAAACTCAGGACCTTGCACTTGTGAGGCAGGCACTCATGCCACTGGGCTATGTCCCCAGCCAGCTTCTTGATTTGTTAAGGATGAGATGTTTGCAAATGACATGATAGGCTACATACAGTCTCAAAGAACTGACAAAAAAAGAATAATTTCTAAAAGTATTAAGTGGTGATAGCAAGATTTCAGTAACTAATACATTGCTAATATTATTTTTAATAAATGTGTCTATTAGATTAATTATAAGTAAGCAATTTATATTTAAAGCCAATTGCTAGTGTCTATTATCAATGAGCAATCTGAACTTTTAAACTTTAAAACCACTTATAATAGGCCCTCCTAAAAATGAAATACTTGAATATAATCATAACAAAATATGTACAGAGTCTATATATGGAAACTATGAAATTCCGATGAAAAAAGGTCAAAGAAAGACTAAATGAATGGAGAAATACTGCATGTTTGTATATTAAAAGACTGTATTGTACAAGGCCTGTTGGCACAGTCCTATAATCCAGAAATGTGGGAGGCTGAGGCAGGAGGATCACAAGTTCAAACTCAGTCT
Source organism: Dasyprocta punctata (assembly GCA_004363535.1). Lineage (NCBI taxonomy): Eukaryota > Metazoa > Chordata > Mammalia > Rodentia > Dasyproctidae > Dasyprocta > Dasyprocta punctata. The sequence continues at coordinate 12,963 of RJWM01033654.1, forward strand.
ATGCAACTTAGCAAGACTCGAAATAAAAAAATGACTCAAAATAAAAAATGATCTGAGATATAGGTCAGTCCAAAGGCCCTGGGTTCAATCCATACTACCATAAAAAAAACTATATCATTAAGATGTCAATTTTTTCCCAATACAATCTATAGTTTTAACATAATTGTAATACAACTCCCTGAAAGCTATAGTGTAGAAATTAGTAAAATGATTCTAAAGTTTGTATGAAAAGACAAAGACTTAAAATAACACAATACTGAAGAAGAAAAAGTTGGATAATGCATACTACCTGATATATTATAAAGGGATAGTAATCAAAACAATGTGACATTGGTAAACAAGCAACATGTAGATCAATGGAAAACAACAGAAAGACTAGAAATATATCCATACAAATGTCATCAACAATATTTGACAGAGGTGTAAAGGCAATTGAATAATGAAAGAAAATTTTTTCTTCTTTCCATTCCTTCTTTTACCTTCCTTTGCCTCCTCCCTTCCCTTTCGTCTTTCTTTTCCTCTCTTTCCTTTTTTTCTTTTCTTTTCTTTCTTCTTAAGACAAGGTCTTGATGTGTTGCCCAATCTGACATCAAACTTTTGATCTTATCTTGGATTACAAGCCTGTGTCACAATACCTAACAAATGGAAATATTTTCAACACATTGTGTTTTAACAACTGGATGTCTCTATGGAGAGAAAAACAGAAAGAGAGAATGAAATGTCACTACAAACTATTAGCAAAAGTCAGAAACACTGGATAGAATATGAAATAAAGGAAGATTTAATTCTTATACCAATTTTCACAAAAGTAAGTTTTACAAATGTAATTCAAAATAGATCATAAAATGCACACCATAAAAACTATAAAACTCCTAGTACATAACATATGAGAAATTTCCTATGGAAAAAAAATCTCCTTTTTTGATAATAAATTTTTAGATATAATACCAAAAGCATAATTCGATTTTTGAAACTGATAAGCTAGTCTTTATTAAAATCCAAAATTACTACTCTATGAAAGATACTGCTAAGAGAACCAAGCCAGGAATAGTGCCTCATACCTGTACTCCCAAAACTCTGTGAGGCTGAGGCAGCAGGATTGCCAGTTTGATTTCAGCCTGGGAAACTTAGTGAGACCTTTTTTCAAAATAAAAACAAAAAGGTCTGGGGTGTAGTTCAGAAGTAGAATGTCTGAGTTCAAGCCATAGGAAGAAAGAGGGTTGTATGGGTTTGATCCTGTGTCCCCCCAAAATCTCATGTACTTGTGGCATGGACAGGGCTGAGTCTGGCATTTGTGATTTGTTTGTTGTCTGGCACTGGGATTTGTGATGTGAGTGGTGCACTCACCCAGGGCTGGAGATGGCATACAAGGTAAGGGCTGGAGGAAGGCTTTCTCTCTCACCAGTTCGCCTTGCTGTTTGGCGGCCTCCATGAATGGCTGTCCCATCATGCCATGCTGCCTTGGAGCCAATCCAGTATGAAATGAAACCCCTGAGAACTGTAAGAAATAAAGCTTTCCTTCCCTAATTTTAGGCATCAGGTATTTTGTCTCAGCAATGAGTGAAAAGTATCTAAGACAAGGGAGAAGGGGAGGAGATCGAGAAGGGGTAAGGAGAAAGAAAAAAGAAAGGAGAGGAGAGGAGAGGAGAGAAAAGGATAGGAGAGGAGAGGAGCAAAAAAGGAAAGAAAAGAAAAATAGAAAAACTAGGTACTAAACCACAAAAAAGTATGAATGGCTCTTAAATATAATACTAAGTGAAAGACACTAATATGAAAAAGCTACATATTATGTGACTCCAATAGGATGACATTCTGTAAAAGCTACAACTGAAGAGAGAGTAAAAATCCTCAGTGATAGTCAAGGATTCAGAAGTGAGGAAGAGGGATAAATGAATGAAGGACAGGGAGTGTTTTCAGGGCACTGAAACTATTCTGTATGTAATTGTGGCAGATGTCACTGTGTATTTGTGAGAGATTTATACTGCAAAGAGTGAACTTTCATGCATGAAAATTTAAAAGAAAATAAGTGAGAAGGTAGAGGGTACCCAGAAAGAAATGCAGAATGTGATAAAACCAAGTAATTGTATTTCAAGGGTATGAAATAACCTCACTGGGGGTTTTGGAGGAAAAGGTGCTGACCAAACTTATTTTGTTATTGAGCCCAGGTACTTGAGTATGTGAGGCAAGTATTTTACCACTGAGCTACATCCTCAGTCCTAAATTATTTTCTAAATGACTGTTTCTATAAGGCTAACATCAAAAGAAACTACTCATCGCCACCATACTTAATGGATGGTGTTCTTTCTTATTGTGGGACAATTTTATACTATTACACATATATGCTAGAATTAAAATATATGGGTGGTTTATGGTACGGGGAATGCCTGTTTTCTCACTGTTAAAACTGGCAATTATAGATAAACAAGGAACCAAGACTAGAAAGATCCATGTGATAGTGGATTAGAGTTGGGGATATTAGTATGAAGTCATGCTTACTTATAAAGTAACATGATTCCAGTTAGAAACATGTATTGCCATGTGTATATACCATGATCAGTATATACATATATATGTCCTTAATTTTTCAGCCAAGAGGTATTAGGAGCGAAGACATCCTGGTACCAACCATACTAACATCTGCATCTTGGATCTTAATACCATTTTCCAAAGAAGGGAGGTATAATTACTTGGAGATGTAAATGGCTGATTCTATCACTAGAGCGGGAGGATCTTTCAGTGCCAGGAGGTAAAAAGTGGTAAAAACAGTCACAAGAAAACTCCATAATGATAGGAGGTATTTCAAACAGCCACTGAAAGAGCTCCCAGTGGCCACAGCAGGAAACTTTTGAGCAGCAAAATAGATAAAGAAGCATTGAATTATTACCTATTGTATGAAATAAATATTCACGAGTTCATAATGATATAAACAAACACTGAGTAAATAAGTAAATAGGAAAGAAGAGACAAATCTCTTATACAGAATAATTGCAACTGTGCATTCATGGACGTGGAGGATAGCTCTTCACTGTAATTATGTGCTACATGTAGTGACTTCTTTCCAAAGAATGCATATGAAAAAAGACTGACAGGATCAAGAAACTCTATAGTGAAAAACTCATAAAAAACACTATTTCGGCCAGATTAATCACATACCGGTCCAACTACTTAAATACAGGATGACCGAAAATTGCACTTTGTTAATTTTTAAAAGATATATAGTACCGAAGTGTAAAAGTGATGATTTTATCAAATTTATTCAATAATTTTTGTGTGTACAGTTTATCTTAAAACATTCAATACACAATGCAACATTACAATCTAGCAAGTAGTATCTAGTCTTTTTCTGAATTCTCTTTGCATTAGTGTCTTTCTCTGAACAATACACTTTTCACTGTTGTGTTGGCTATTCATTTTTTCTGTGGGTGATATTAATTCGATAAAATGTCTACCCATTAAGCTTAATCAAGAAGATGCTAATGATAGACATCCCAATTGGTATTTTGCTATCCTGTATTTTCCACTTATTTGGTCTAGTAGACCTAACTTAATTGTAAATAATTTTTGAATCCTCTTGCTTTGAATAAGTAACAAAGAAGTTTCATATTATTTGGTTTAGAAGATGCATAAATATTTTATAATAATATTTTTCCTCACTTTTTTGATTACAGGATAGCTTATGAGATGTTGGTCAACTCTGTAAACACCACCCATAGAATTATTAAAATCATTTACCACTATTGGAATTTTTTAGTTTTGTTCCTTCTTTCAAATTCTATAATTTCTGTATTATGAATAGTTGATGATAAAGAGATGCCTTTTTGATCTTTCCATCTTATAACACAGACTTTTCCTTTCTGATATACTAACATTTCTCCTTTGTTCTGTTTTTTCTTTTGCAGATCTCTTGGAGCTTTCTTCCTATTCAATTTCAGTGTCCGAAACATGTCCATTTTGTATTGTAAAGGACTATCACTGAGTTATGGAGAAGTATAAAATTATATCTAATGTACTTATAAAAGTTCTTACAGATTGTAGCACAAAATTATAGGTTATTTTTCACAAATAAAATAAGTACAAATTAGTAAAAGGAAATACCAGAACTTACTATTAGATTTCACTGAAAACAAATATCACAGGGGAAAAAAACATTCTAAATTAAAGGTATGCAAAAAATAGTCAATATAAAACAAGCAGATATACAAGTATATCTCATGCAAACAAGAATTGTCTAATTGAAATGATACTTGCCAGATCAACAATTGGGATAGTTAGTATGCAAGCAATCATGCTGTCTAAGTGACACTCAGGATAAACTGTTAAGGGGTTAAGGAGTCAAAAGTGATGTCATGTTTCCAGTAATTTTGATGTAATGCAATGAAAATATTACCTGTCCTCTGCAGTCTTGTTCCACTTTCCTGAAAAAACCGTAAGCCCAGTCTAATTCTAAGAAAAACACCAAACAAATCTAGTTGCGGAGCATTCTATATAATACCTACTTGGTACTCATCAGAACCTCCAAGGTCCCCAAAATCAAGGAAGTTCTGAGAAGCAGCCACATGCAAAAATATGAGAACTAAAATATATATTCTGCATAGGATCCTAAAAAGAAAGTTTCTTCAGTAAAAACTAAGGAAATCTGAACAAGTATAGACTTAAATTAATGATGCATATCAATAGGGGTTCATTAATTATAACATACATACCATGGAAGTCTAAAATTTTAATATTAGGGGAACATGGGTGGTAAGTATATGAGCGCTGGTGTTATGGCTTGTATCTAGATGTCTCCCCCAAAGCCTCATGTGCTCATAGGTGGGGCTTTTCAGAGTTGGCTGGATCTGGAGTGTGTGGTACTGGGATTGAGTGCATGTACTAAATTAGTCCCCTGATTGGAATTAGAATAGTTTTGGGTGTGGACAATGAAAGCGCTACCATGGTGTCAGTGGCACTAATCAATAAGCTCATGGACTGGATGGAATATAAAGGAAAAGAGGGAAGGCAGACTTGCTGTTGCTGTTTTCCATTCATTGTCTCCTGCTTGCCATTCTCTGCCTTCTGCTTGCCATGCCATGAATAGTTTCTCCTCTGGGATAACCCTCTGCCATGCCACCCTGCCTTGGAGCCAGTCAACTGTGGAGTGAAATCTTTACAAATTGTGAACTGAAACAAACCTTTCCTACTTTAACTTGTGTTAGGCATTGTGTCTTAGTAATGAGAGAAGTAACTAAGGCAACTATCTGTATTATCTTCTTGTTTTTTTTCTGTAAATCTAAAACTGTTCATAAACATTAGTTAATCTTAAAAAGCCACACACAGACTCTTTTTCACTGTGAGGACACAGTGCCATGTCTCCCCTCTCTCCTCCATTGGTACCATATTTTAAAGATATGATTAAGAAAGTGCCAGAAATTCAATTTTCAAAAACTTTGCATTTAAAATTTAAAAGGAAATGGTTGGAGTAAAGAAAGCAAAAAAGGGAGAAAAGGAAGAAGCTATATGTATAGTCTATGGGCTGTAGGTAGATTTGGGAGTTTACCTAAGGGAGTAGAAAGTCACTGGTTTTCAATGAGGAAGTGATATAACATGATCTGCAATTGTAAAAGGTTTCAAATTTGTATATGATGACTCATATGCAAAAATATAACATTTTTTTGTAACACAACTCAGCTAACTTAAAAACCTTCTCTTCCTCTTACAGAAATAACTTGAAGATACATTTTTAAGGATACTAGTCACTCCGGAAAAATTTTTCACAATTAATTCAATTTCCTTGAGGATATTTTCTTTGTCAGTACTGGGGAATTAACCCAAGACTTCACCCTGAGCTGGTTTTGTTTTGTTTTGCTTTGTTTTGTTTTATAATTTTGAGATAGGGTCTTGCTCAATTGCCCAAACTGGGCTTGAACTTGCAAACCTCTTGCCTCAGCCTCTCAGACTGCTGAGATTATATGCATGTGCCACCATGCCCAGGTGAGGATAAATTTTTACTGTTTCTCTCCCCTCTTCCTTTCCTGCCCTTATCCCTTAGTAATAGAGGATAAATTTCTGAGTTGTTTTGTAATGCCTGATACTTGGAAGACATCGATGAGTCAAGTATGTACCTGTAACACCACTGAAACATAATATCCTGGCATGTATTAAGGCATTATTATTATTGACTGGTCTTAGGCATTATACAGCAGCACCTTCAGGTACTAACATGGAATTATCATGAAATTATCAGGAATTATCAGGTAGGGATTAATGGCCTAGATGATGAGACTGGGTTGTTCGGATTCAAATTCCAGATCTACATCTACCATAATCTCTATGCTTATTTCTTCTTCTGTGCAACAAAGATGTTAACACCCACCATACATGGTATTTTTCTGGTGAAAGGGGAGTGAATTAATATATTTAAAGATCATAAGACAATACCTAGCATCATTAAGTGTGACATCTTAATTATCATTAATTATGGCCATAGCATACATCAGTGGTGGCAAATCTATGGCATATGTGTTATTGTGTTTTTCTTTTAACACAAAAGCTATTAATGTATGATTATTTTTTCTAAAGTAAAATCTCAGCATTCAGGCTGAATTGCAGTGTTGGCACTTTGCTATAAATGGGCTTTGAGTTGCAGTTTGGCAGTGACTCTAAAAGGTTCGTTGTCGCTGGCATACAACATTACATTGTAGATTAATGATTTATATTTAAATACTTTTAAATCTACAAAATTTACAGAAATAATAAATAATAAACAGCATCTACAAATCCTTCATTCACCTTCTAATGCTAGTATCTTGCATAATGATGGTGCATTTACCAAATTAAAAGATTAATGTTGGTGCATTACTATTAAGTAAACTTGCAAACATTATTTGCATTTTGGCAGTTTTTCAAATGATGTAGTTGTTGGGTTCCAGAATCCAATCCATGCTACTATGGTGCATTTGATCCATTACATTTCTAAAATAATATACTTACTTGACTTCAAAACAGGAAACACAAAAACTGAGCAGGCCCAGGATATAGCTCAGTGGCACAAGCACCTGCCTGGGAAGCATGAGGTCGAGTTCAATCCCTGCTACAAAAAAAAAAAAAAAATGAACACTGAGAAAAAGTGAGACATTTTGTAATGATAAATGAATTTGTTCATGCAAAAGACATGGTAATCCCAAAACACAGGTGACTGATTATTGAGTTTAAAACTTGATTAAACCAAAGCTGACTGAACTAAAGAGATAAGTAGAGAGGTCCACGGTCAGAGGTAGAAATACCAATGTTACCTGTAATCACAAGATAAAAACCTGTAAGAATATGTAAGATATGAAAAAAATTAACAAACCAGCCTAACGAATCTTTTCCTACATCTTTCTGAGATAGGGTCTCACTATGCAGTTCAGGCTAGTCTTGAGCTCATTTTATAGCCCAGGCTGGCCTCAAACTTGCAGCAATTCTCCTGCCTCAGC
>RJWM01033655.1:0-20397 GCA_004363535.1 Dasyprocta punctata
TAATGTTGGATGCTGAGTTGGGTACTGACCAGGATTCGGAACTGGCATCTCATACACTACTGGCTCTTGAGCCTAAGCAGAGGTTGACTGCAGCATTGGAAATGGTTCCTTGGGGAACTCCGGATGAGTTAGAAAAGAATCTACCTCTTCTGGGGCATCTGGAGTCAGAGAAATGACTTCTTGCTGGGCTGAAGATTCAAAGTTTTCAGGGAACTCTTCAGACTGGGAATGGAGATCAGTGTGGATGGGAGAAAGTTCAACTTGTTCCATGGGAACTGGAGGCTGAGCAAGGTGTTCCTGCTGGGTGATGGGAGGCTTTGTCTCCAGAGTGGCCTTTACAGTTGCAGTGAGCTCCAGGTCCACATGTGTAACTGTGGGTTGAGGCAACACCGAATGTTGACTTGTGAATATTGTTCCCATCTCCAGAGGTGGAAATGTCATGCTGCCTGTCAATGGAAAAGAAATACTATCCTCCTTCTGGGGTCCTGGAGACTGAACTGCGAGCTCTTGCTGACCCGGTGGAAGTATGACACTCACAGTGGACTCTGAGGACAGAATTGGGCTCTCCTGCTGTCTTAGAGAATGTTCAGGAAGTTCTTCAAGCTGAACTGGGACCACTTGATGGACTGGAGAATGACTATCAGACACAGAAGAGTTTGGCTGCTGAACTGCAACCTGTTGCTTCACTTCCCGAGGCTTAAATTGTTCCAGGGACACAGAGGAAGACAAAGCTGGGGCCACTTTCTGGGCCAAAGATTCTCAGCCTCCTTGATACGCTCTGGAGTTGGGGTAAGTGTCACTTTTGTGGGCTTTACTTCAAGAGTGGGTAAATTAGAATGGTGATCTAGGGGTTCAAGGGTCACCTCAGGATGTGGTGGGCTTTTAGCCACACTCTGTAGTGACAGCTCTGGAACTTGAGCCTCTGCTTCCACTGGAGGTTTGATTTCATCGGCAGATTTTGTAGGCTGAGCTGTGGCTTTAGGCAGACTCTCTGAATGTTCGATCTGCTCCAGCTTACTGGGTTTACTTGTCACAGGAGGACCTATAGGTGAAGACAGACCCTCCTCTTGGAATGGAGATGGTTCCACCTCCTCAGGATTCTCTGGAGATTGCCCTGGGGACCGCTGCTGCCTGAGAGTAGGCTGAGCCTCCTTATCTGTCTCTGCAGTTGCCTCTACCTCCATATCTGCAGGTCTACAGATGAGATTTGTTAAATGTGACAGATGAGTTTCACTGCTACTTGGGGATGGAACAGTGACCTCCTGCACTGACAGCTGACCTAAACCCTCCTAGGTGAAATGTTTATGTTGCCCTAGGGTCTCCCACTGGGTTAAAGAAGGTACAACTTCTTCAGCAGGCTGTGAGAGTTGACATATGCCTTCTCGCTGATATACAGAGGATTGGATTTGGGGAGCTTCTGGATTTTTAGTCCAGGCCTCCAACTGAAATTGTGAAGACTCCTTGTGCTCACAGGGCTTTGGAAGCTCAACTGGGTTCTCCAGATACCCCAGATGTAGGCTGTCATGATCGGCTCTATCCATACACGGATCTACAGTACCATCCTGTAAGGTTTGTTTCTGAAGCTGAGGATAATCTGATTGATAGCGTGTTTCAAAAACCTCCTTAGCAAGTTGCCAATGCTGAGTTAGATCCTTCTTCACTTTCAGGGGTGAAACAAACTGTGATGCTGTCAAACTTTTCCCAACTAAATGTGGACCAAGCATAAGTGACTGCTGGTTTGCACGCTACTCTAGAGCAGAAGTCTCAATTTTTCTTTTGAGTAAAGGAAGCAAAGCTAGATCTTGACTCTCATCCCCATCTCTCATTGAAACCACCTCTGGGAGCCCCTCTGACCTGGCAAGCTTGTGATACAGACCCTGATGTAGAACAGCAAACTTATGTGGATCTGGATCTCCAGTCATTTCCTGAGGTGGAAGCAGCATCTTTGTAGGCAGAAAGGACCCCATATTAACAAATCCCCCCGGCTCTGCCAGGGCAGTAAGTAAATGGAGCAATTCAGGTGGAAAATTGGACTTGTAATGAGAAAAAAAAAAAACAGGGCCTCAAGATCTCAGCATTCAGCTAGACTAGGTATTGGACCCACTCTGAAAGTGGGGACACCAGTAGCCACAACTGTGGACACCAAAGGGGCCCTTGGGCCCATAAGTGCAGTGGAAAACATGATGGGACAAGACTTGCTCACCAACACTGAGGCCGGTAAGGTTCTAACAAAACTCCTGATAGAATCTTTTCGGTAGCCACTTGCTGCTAGTGCCTTGGTAGCCGTATACATTCCACCTTGCCTCACAATTTGTCACACCATTGTTTAAGAAATCTTTATTAGGTCTACAGTCTCCTCTGAGATTTAACATACTCTTAGCTACAAGGCCCTGTATAAATGAAAACAAAGTTAAACACCTTCAACATACAATGCCACAAGATAAACATTGCCATTTCAGAACATACAAACAAGGGAATGCAAAGAAGTAGAACCAAAGCAAGTCTATAATCCAGGAGGGCAAACAATAAACCCTGTACTTCCATGGCCATCATCTGGGGCAGTCAGAAGCAATATTTGAACTTTAAAGAGACTTATGTAGTTCCATTGTTGCAGAATTCAAGAGACTGGAGAGACTGTGGGAGAACCAGGAGGATATATTTGATGTACATCTGGCTCAGCAGACTCCTGTCCAAAAGACTGAGTGCTGAACAAAGGAAGGGCTCCTGTTTTATACATGTTGCCAAGGGGGTTGGTCTTTGGCATGGAACTTATGGGCAGGAAGGAAAACAAAGGCAACTTGTCAAACTGTGACAGTTTCATAGCATATCTTGGTGGCCCAATTTGGGCATAAGAGGATGTTATGGGAATAGGAAGTTATAAAATTTTACTTACAGAGACAAAAGTCACTGCTTATTAGAATACAGAGTAACAGCTCTAGAGAGGAGGAATTTTTGGAAATTCAACTTTTTCTTTTTAGGTACTGTTTCACACCCTCCTTTGATGCTTTCTATAAATGAATTTTGATAGACATCATTATCATTTACTCCACTACAAGGGGTTGGCTCCCTGTTGGGCAGAGGGAGAATTATAATAAAAAGGAAAAGAGACTTGCATTGTTACTTAATTCTGTATTGACCCTCAAGGTTCAGCCATGAATGGCCTGGTCAACTTCTGTAGTAACCAGAGCAAGCCTGTTGTTTTATCACTAGCCAATTTTCCGGGTGAATATAGCAGGGCTGTCAGTTTTGGTGGTGACTTGGTCTTGCCATAGAATCAGTTATTTTGGATGGCTCGCCCACTTGTCTTAGGTCCCCAGTTTCAGCTGACTGTGGTGGATCCATGGGACAGTTTCTACAGTTTTAACAGCAGTAGGGACAGACAGTTTTGCAGTATGGAGCTCATGCCATGTGGGCCCCAAAGTGGTTGGATTTCATTTCTTGACCAAATCAGAGTCCTGGGCTTGAAGAGAGGTACTGGGTCTGCCAGACTTATGAACATTTTCTCTTGTACCCGGCCATGGATACCTTGTGTGACTATTCCCAAAGCCTGCATTTGATTTATTAGGGATAATTCTACTAGTGCACAGAGATCACTGTTGATTTGACCTATAATAGGGAGTGGCCAGCCAAACAAGATTTCATATGAGGAATATCCAGTTTGTTTGGTTGAGGAAAACAATGGGCAGAACCTGATCTCATCTCAAGTGGGATTCTTGGCAATATTTTTCAGCAATTGTTTGAGTGTCCAGTCTATGCACTCCAACTGTACTGAACTCTGGAGTAAGTAGGCTGTGTATAGTTTTTATTTGATTTTTTAAATCTTTGTGAGTTCCTGGATTATCTCAGCCATGAACACCAGCCCATTGTCTGACCCCTAACATCAGGGGGAGTCTGAACCTCAGGATGATGTCTCTTAACAGCACTTTTATTACCTCTTGTGTCTCTTTTGTTTGGGTGGTTTTGGGGATCCCTGCAGTGGGCTCCAATATCCTGCCAGGCATTACAGTGCATGCTGAAAAGAAAAAGCTAGAGAGAAAATATTGGTGCAGAAGGGATCTGGGGCAAGCAGTTATTCACAGGGAACAAAAGGCCATGAGGCAGTCAGAACCTTGTATTTATTAATCATACTAACATGGGAAAAAATGGCAGCTGAATATGATAAACAAGTGGTGAGGCAGGCAAGGCTTGTAACAGAGGAGAGAAAGCATTCTTGCAAAAGTGATGGACCAGCCAGATTTAATGCATTTTAATGAATTTTAGTGAATTTTATGGTTAATGAATAACTTGCTTTGTAGCCAATTCTGGGAAGGAATTTTCCTCTGGAGTCATGTAGGTCTCGGCAGAGACATTATCTCATATCTTATCCCCTTGGTATCACAGCTTGTGTATCTGCCCTCAACTATGGCTGTTGATGATGAACAATGCTAGTCCTGACCCCAGCCACCTGCTTCCATGAAGATAAGTGTATGGGCTCAGCCAGACTAATAAACTGAAAGCCAACTTGGTGAAGTCACCTCTATACAACCTGCACTGCTCACAAGTAAGCACAGCCACACTCGGGTCTGGGAAAGGGTGAGGTGGTGGTCCTCCACAGGTTGTAGGAACCATCTTGAGAAGGTGCCGACAAGCACCTACATATACTGTTAGCCTTCTGCTTGGGGCAATTCAGTGAAGTCCATAAGCAAGTTTTCACGAAGTGTAGCGTTTACATCATGAATACCTTGGGTCGGGTAGGCCCTTGCCTTGTGTTGTTTTGAGCACAGGTTAGGCATTGCTCAAAAACAGCTCAAATGATGGCAGTGACAACCATAGAAATGACAACCTAGTAATGCCTCCAGTTCTGTTTACCCCGTGTGAGACCCTTGATGAAACCATTTTAAGAACCCAGGGCAATCATGTTCAAGATGGCCAGTCTCCCATTAGGGAATTTCTATCATCCCCCCTTGTAATTTTTAGACTCCCAGGTGAACCATGCATTTTCATTTGAAGCATAGTTAGGAGTCTACAGGAGAGGAGTCTCCAGGGTGAGGTGGATGGCCAGGGCCCCTCTTTCAGGGGCCTCTCATAGTAACCTGTTTTGCTTCTTTGTTCATCTTCTGGTGTTTGGTCTCTTTGGATCTCTATTGTTCCAGTCCATTGGCACTCCTGGCAGTGTATAACATGCACTTTATTTTGTGCCCGGACAGCAGCTAGGAGATGTAGAATTTCTTCTTTGTAATTTATCCCCCATCAGCAGTTAAGATCACTCTTTTTTCTGTGTATAACTCCATGAACATGTAGTGTGGCAAAGACCTATTTGGAATCAGTATAGACATTAGCTTTTTTGCCTTTGGCTAGCAAAAGAGCCCTTATAAAGGTGATCAGCTCTGCCTTCTGGGCTGTGGTTCTGTTAGGCAAAGGCTGAGTCCATGTCACCACTGCATGTCCTCCCCATCAGACTCCTCCTAATACCGAACTGCTTCCATCCATGAAGTATTCAACACCTAGGTCTCCAAGGGGGCATTCTGTGAGGTTCTCCCACTCAAGAATACTTTATCCAGTTTCCACACAATAGTAATGAAGGGCAGCTCCCAATTCAATGGAGAGGATAGTGGCTGGATTACGAGGGCTCACTGTTTCTAAAGTAATGCGAGTACTTTTGCATAGGTGCCCCTAGTAGTCATCCTTGGATATGTCAACCAGTGATGCCTTCTATGTTCCATTAAGGTTATAACTGAGTGTGGTACTTGAATTGTTGTGTCAGGGTTAACTTATTAGTCTCCTGTGTCATAAGGGCCAAGAGGGATGCCATGACCCCATGACCTGGATTAAGACCTCTGTGACCATTTCCTTCCTATGACATATAGGAAGAAGGACTTGGTTGTATCTGGCAGTTCTAAGATTGGGGCTCATGTTAGGGCCCTCTTTGATCTATTTAAATGTTCTTTCCTAGTCGGCTTCTCAGTGGAAGGGCTCCTCTTCCCTTTTTGTATGGCTTAATATAAGGACTTGACCTTTAAGTGACAAATTTGGGATCCAGATATGACAAAATTCCTTTGCCCCAAAAAACTTTCTTATGATGCTCATTGGTTGGGATTGAAAGAGCACAGTCTGTTTCTGTTCAGTGCTTAGTTAGCACTCCCCTTGTGTCACTATAAAACTCAAATATTTGACCTCTTGTTGGCAAATTTTTGCCTTTTCCTTGGACACTTTATATGGTCTTTATTTCCTTGATAGCAGTCTTCACGGATTGGGGCTCCTAAAAGGAGGTCATGTACATACTGTAGAAAGGTGCAATTGTCCTCTGATGTGATGAAGGCTTTGAGGTCAGTTGCCAGCCCCTCTTTAAAGATTGTAGAAAAATTCTCAAATCCTTGAGAAATTCTAGTCCAAATGAGCTGTTCCAGCCAGGCATGGTGGTGCACGCCTTTAATCCCAGCACTCGGGAGGCTGAGGTAGGAGGAGCATTGTGAGTTCGAGGCTGCCTTGGGCTACAACGCGAGCGCAAAACTGGCCTGAGCTACACAGTGCGACCCTGCCTCAAAAAACCAGGGCCTGGAGTTTGGCACAGTGACTTAAGTGCCTGTCTGACAGGTGCGAGGTTTTGAGTTCAATCCCCGGTGCCGCAAAAAAAAAAAAAAAAAAAAAAAAAAAGGAGCTGTTCCTTCATGCCTGTGATAGGATCCTCTCATTGAAATGCAAAATGGACTGACTGGTGCAAGGTGGAGACAGAAAAAGTTATATTTTAAACCCAAACAAGTCAACCCAGCACCATTTGCTGAAATGAGTCCCATCAATGTGTATGAATGTGGTACCATTGGGTAAATGATCACAGTGGCCTGACTCACAGAATGCAAGTCCTGTACTGGTCTATATTCTTTAGTGCCTAGTTTACATACTGGAAAGAGTAGGGTGTTTCAGGATAATTGGCATCTAGCCAAGATTCCATGATCTAAAAGTCACTCTGAATGTTTCATTACTTCTATGGTTTCCCAGGGAAGTGGGTATTGGTGGATTCGGACTGAAATTGCCCCTGGTTTCAACTCCACTATCACTGATGTTTGATTTGCAACTAGCCTAGGTGGGTTATCCTCACTCAATAGCCTGGAAACGTTGTGTGTCAGCACAAGTAACTCATCTATTCCAGGTTTTGGTGACTTACTGAAATAGTCTCCATTCCTCTGCTTGTGGGCCGGTAAGAGGCAGAACCATGGATTCTGGTTGAACCAGCCTTAAAGTCATATTTCCTTGTGGCCCAAAGGTAATTTGGGACTGTCATTTTTGGAACAAGTCCCTTCCCAGCAGGGAAAATGAGCAATTTAGAAGACACAGGAATGCATGTCAGACCTCTCATCCCTCTGTGACACACCGTTTTAGCAAAAAAATGACCTTTCTGAGGCCACAGTAGCTCGTATAATAGTCACATTTTTCTTGGCTAACAGTCTAATGCATTGTATCTCTACTGAGGGCTCAGCTGTGCTATCTTCCATAAAGTCTATCCATTGGCCCCCCTTTCATTGTGACCATGGGCTCCAAGGAGTCTAGAGAGAGGGACACTGGTTTTGCCTTGTCCCTATAACCTTCAGTTCCTGCCAGCCAGGTGATAATGTCATCTGATTCCGCTCAGGGGTGATGGTCTTTATCCGGCAGCTTGCTAATTTTATGACTTTCATCGTGTCTGCCATCATTTTCTAGGCATTCATTTTTCCAGTGCACCTTCTTCTTACACACACACACATTGATCCCAGACTAGCCTTGGTCAATTTTGAGGCACCTATCTTGTTTGGCCCTTGCCTTGTCCATGTCCATGACCCAGCCTTTTTGTGACCTCTGTGTTTCTCCCAATGAGTGCTGCCATCAACAAGTCTGTGTTTTGTTTTTGTTTTTGTTTTTGTTTTTTCTATCAGCTTCCCATTTGGCCTCCGCATCTCAGTTCACATACATTTTGGTGGCCACCATAAAAGCTGAGTCTCGCTCATGCCAGCAAAACCCTCCATCTTCTGTAGTTTTTGCCTCAGGTCTCCCTGAGCCTACCCTACAAAGGCAGTGTTTACCATGCACTGATTCTCAGTAGCCTCAAGATTAAATAGGGTGTAGATCTGGAATGCCTCACAACGCCTCTCCTAAAACTGGCAGGGACTTTCGTCTGTTCTCTGGAGTATTTATGAGATCTCTCCCATATGACTTGCCCTATTTTTGCCCTCCTTCCAACCTTATAAGAGACTCTCAGTACTCTGCAAGTGTTGTAATTGAGTTGCAACTTTCAGGTCCTTTTAATCACTGGAGGGTTGTTGGGTCACTCTCTGACACTTCTCAGAGTTAAACATCATTAGGAGGAGCTTTTAGCAATCTGGCCAGGTCGGGTTATGTGTCTGAAAAAATGGATTTCAGCAAATATATAGAGGTTTGGGACTTTCCAGTATAGGAGGTAGTAGTATTACGTTTCCAGCTTAGGCAGTCAGTGGTTGAACAAAACTTCATTGTTCCTGTTGGATTTGGACATCCATATCATAATAATGGATCTCCCAGTCTCTGAAAGGAACATCTGCAATGCCTGTGCATGGCCTGATTGGAGGAAGCTCACTGGATCATTTGGGCTTGTCTCACCTATGCCTGAGGCAGAGGATTTGACTCGCCCCATAGGCGATGCCTGAGATTTGCTGTCATCTGATCCTGATTTCTCATGGGCCAGCCTCAGCAAAGGGAGAGGTCTCTGGTTCTTCTGGCAACTCTTATAGAACTGGTTTCTCTTGCTGTTTTTTTCCTGTTTTGGGGTCCCAGAGCCTCAAAGCAAAGCTGATTCCTCTTTTTCTTTTGTTTTGGGCTCAGAACAGGCCATGGGTGTTTTGTAATACAGTGCCAGCCAGGGTTTTAGCCAGGCAGTTTGGGTCTGGACTATATTCAGGCATGAGTTGATGTAACGGTATTGTTCTGGGTGCCCCAGCCACCCTCTGTCTCTGGTTATCACCATATGTGCACACCTAATTGTCCTCATATCAATCACCCCCTCAGCCAGTCACCCGACATCAGAAGAGGGCCAGGAGAAACAACAGCACCACCTCTTCCTCTACAGTTCTCCTTTTTATGTTGCGGGCAGCAATCCTTATGTAGGCCCTCCCCACCCAGTGCCATGCTGATTCAGTTCAGCCAGATGTTACAAATTGACCACCAGTCATCAATCCACCACATTTATAAAATTGGAATGTAGTTGAACACAGTAGGGGTTTAAAGTAGGTGCCTGAAGACTGAGGACTTCCATTTGGACCTTCAGCCCTCTGCCCTTTGTCCATGACTGGGTTGCAGTGGCCAAGCCATTGACTTAGGCCAAAGCAGACATTCCTAGGTGGTCACTGTTGTTTCATTAATGGTAGTAACTTGGTAGTGTACATCTATCTTTGAACACTGGCCATTTTCCAGAATTTTTCAAACACAGTTGTTAGTAACGAGTTCACCAGGGACCCCTCAGGCCCTGTTTCTCAGTGAGCCTTTTCCCTGTACTAGGACCTGGGTTGTCTTGGGCACTCTGTGAACTGTCAGTTCCCTTGACAAGGCCAGTGGTCAGGTACTTTGTGACCTCAAAAGTCCCTTGGTAGAGTCCTGAAGTGGAGAGAAGCCAGGATTTCCCTTTCCTCCCAGTGCTACTCACCAATGCAGAAAACTTTCTACTTGAAAGGAACTGTGGCCCCAGAGACGTGCCTTCCTCCTCTGAGTCACTAGATGGAACAGCTCCACCCACTTCCCACCTGGTTTTTATGCGAAGGCTCTTTCTCCCCATGGGGACCTGGCTTTATATGAGTTCATGCATATAAAATATCCAGGACAGGCAAATCCATGGAGACAGAAAATAGACTACTGGCTATTTAGTAGTAGCTCCCAATTCCCTTCCCTTCCAGCCCCTGTCAACACTAACATACAGTGTTTCTCTTGGGATTGATGAAAATGGCCTAAAATTAGTGATGAAAAGTTATGCCACTCATTGAATTCCTAAAAACCATTGAAGTCTATATCTTAAACTAATGCATTTTTTGTCACTGATTTTTTAAAGTCAATTTTATATAGTTTAAGTTTCCACATCTGGGTATGGTGGTATACACCTGTAACCCTAACACTCGGAAGCCTGAGGCAGGAGAATTGCCAGTTTGATCCCAGCCCAGGCAGTTAGTAAGACATTGTCTCAAAAACAAAACAACAAAAAGGCCCCCAAAACTTGAAAAAAAATTAACATTTATTATTTGGGCTAAACTCAAAATAAAAGAATAAAATATGTGTAATACTTTACTTTTATCTTTAAAATTCTTTTCTTAGTATATGTCTACAGTATATAATGACTGTGTCGTTGAATGGAGTTGGTATATCTACTTAAAAGATATCTTAATTCTTTTGAATACCCTTCCCTGGCTCTACCTCCCCTCTCCCTCCTATCTGTAATCCTTTTGGTCAATTCAAATCACTTTTTCTGGAATCCATTGTAGTCTTTTTCCACTGATGTAATTCTGACTTGCTCGCAATCAGGAATAGTTTTACTCAGTGTTTCCAAAGATTTTATGTACATCTTATAATGTATTCATTGAACAAATATTTGCTGCACATGCCAGGCATGATGCCAAGTGTTCAGGATACAAGAATGAATTTTAAAAAACTAGTCTCAGTCAGGCACAGTGGCCTATAATCCCAACTAGTCAGAAGGATGACGGGGGAGAATTTTGAAGTTTGGCCCCCAATCTTGACCCCCAATCTTAACCCCCAATCTTAACTAGGCCTTGTTACAGTTCAGCCTGCAGATGTGGAACTTGGCATAACTGCAGAGCCTACAAAGGAGATTGAATCTCTCTGTACCAGCACGAAGTCCCAGCTCAGTCTTTAGGTCAGTGATGGAAAAGCTTTTAAAATTACAGCTTGCAATGATACAAAGAGCCTGCATGCCATAGGTGTACTACTACTGCTCTAGGCCTTTCTACAGAGGCTGAAACTTCTGCCTGTCAGCAGGAGCCAGGTGAGCCTTCTAAATCTCTGGGGGGGAGGTTAAGCCTTTCTAAAGCCGGGTAGAAGCCCCAGCTCTCCCTGCAGACTATGCTGAGGTAGAACTTTCTCCACCTCAGCTGGAGACCCCATCTGCGAATTCACAGCTTCCTGTGGAGATTGATCTTTCTTCCAGTGGGCAAGAGCAGCCAGTTCCATTTGCTGAGCCTATTAGGAGGCAACCCGAAGCCACTTCTCATTTTACAAAGCTTTCTGATAAAGTCAAACTTCCAGTCTAGGACAAGGCTCAAGAGTCCCCTCTACACAGCAGAGTTAGAACTGCCTTATGTCACACAGTGAGACTTTTACCTTCAGGTCAAGATCCAGGTTAGGTTTAGGTTTTATCTCAGTTCTTCTCAAAGTTCTTTCAAAAGACATCAAAGAACCCATACTGGAGAATACCCCTATGAATGAGAGCTATTTAGTAAAGTTCTTGATTGTTCCACCTCCCTTCAATTACATGACCAGATTCACAATGGTGGAAAACCCTATGAAAGTCAACAATGTGGTAAAATTTTCATATTTTCCTATTTCTTTAAAATGCAAGCCAGGCGTGGTGGCGCACGCCTTTAATCCCAGCACTCGGGAGGCTGAGGTAGGCAGAGCGTTGTGAGTTCAAGGCCGGCTTGGCCTACAACGCGAGCACAAGGCCGGCCTGAGCTACATAATGCGACCCTGCCTCAAAAAACCAGGGCTGGGAGTTTGGCTCAGTGCCTTAAGCACCTGCCCTGGCAGGCGCAAGGTTGTGAGTTCCATCCCCGGTGCCGCAAAAAAAAAAAAAAAAAAAAATGCATGAAATAACATAGTAGAGAGAACCCCTATACATGTATAAACTCTAGAAAATGACTCCATTCATCTGCATTTCCTACAAAGATAAGAAATAACTAATACTGGAGAAAACATGACTGTAGTTTTTCTCTTTATTCCAGTGCCCTTCAAGTGCATCAAAGAACTCAGACTGAAGAAGAAAACTGTGAATGCAAAAGATGTGGAAAATTTTCATACTTTCTAAGCCAGTCAGTTGCAGGGAAGAACTTATTGGAGGAAGGTCTTATGATTTTTTTAAATGGTGGATGCTTCAGTTTTTCCAATTCTTTTGAAAACATGGAAAGATTCCCACTGGAGGAAAGATCTATGAATATGAGAAATGTGTTACGGCCTTTAGTTGACCCAGTTTTATTGGAGGACATGAGAAATTCATTGTGGAGAAAAATGTAAAGATGTATGAAATGTGAAAATACAAATTCCTGGGCTGAGGATTTAGTTCAGCAGAGTAAGTGCCTGCCTGGCAAGCACAAGATCATGAGTTTAATCCCCGGTACCGAAAAAAATAAAAAGGAAATTACAAATTCCCTTTTGCCCCTGCAGTTTCTTTGCTGTTGTCTCTTTTACATCTATTCATTTACTCAGTGATAGGAATTTTTAAGTCACTTCATAAAATTTTTCTTAATCAGTTTAAAATGTGTTGGATTCATGGGTTATTTGAATTTTTAACTAGCTAAAATTTTAATTTCTTATAATTAAAAAATCACAGTGTTCTTTTATTTTTAACCTATTGAAAAAAATCAGTCTTGATCATTATTGGGGTTTTTTGTTTTGTTTTGTTTTGTTTTTTTACTAGTCTTATGATACGGATTCTGGATTGTCATCACATTCTGTGAAGTCTCCTTTTCTTATGTGAAGAATTTCTTCTAGGGAAGCATGTTTATTTCACTTTCTGTGCTAATAAAAAGTTGGTGCCAACTTTTAAGTATGATAAAAAGGAGAATACACACAAGACTCGGAAGAAGTCTGAGATCACAGTTATCAAGAAGAAAGGGGGTGAGCTTGACTGGAGGGCGAGGCTCAGTGAGTAGGGGGCAGAGGGAGGATGTCTGCAATGATAGGGTGTTGGGGAACTGAGCAAGGCTGTGGGCGACTGGGATAAGGACCATGAGCCGGAAGCCTGACCTGTGGCTATTGGGGAAGCCTGTGTGGAGCATTAGGATTACCATAGGGGTTTGGTGAAGATGAGCAGGGAAGAGGCTAAGGATAGTGACCCAGACCAAGGTTTCAACAAGGCTAAAGAGGGGACCCTGTGGGCTACATTTCATCGAGGCCAGTGCGGAGCGCTTGGGGCCAGGGCTGAGGTCCGGTCACTGAAGATGTAGGCACTGAGCTGCAGTGTTGGGAACTCTCCAGTCCAAGGAGCCCACAATGTCAAAGCAACCAGAAGTCCCTCCGCCTCTGTGCTGCTCCTCACCAAAAGTGGTCCCAGAGCTCAACAGAGGAGCTCGGGGCCACCTAACCGCTCAGCCTCTGAGGTGAGTTTGTAGCCTCCCAGCAGTTAAAACCGGTTAACCTCCCCAAGGCAACTGATTTTTCTGCTGGCTGTGTTCCAGTCCCACCCCCAACGGCAGAGCCAATCGCGGGCCTGGAAGAGCTGTAGGCAGGGCCAGCCTTTCCCAGAAGCCCTAGGTGCCCAGGCCTGGGAGAATTTGGTACTGTACTAGCGGCTGTGAACCCCAGGAAGCGAGCCAGGTCCCAGAGACGAACCATCCCCCCACCCCACTGCATGGCTGGGATGTCTGTACCATCTGCTTCTGGCAAATATGCATCAGATCAGATCCTGGTTTCTGGGTCTATGACTTTGCTTGACCTGGGCATCAACTGCGCAACTTTGGAGCCGTCATTTTGCTTCCCTTAGCTGACAATTGTCCACTTGTGAGTGGCAGCAATAGCCCCTGCCAGGTCTTTGTCTCCCAAGGACATCAGCATAGCCTCATGGGCAGAGCTTTGACCCAAGCTGGAGCCTCTTCCTTGACCTTCGCGGGTCAGGAAAACACACACTTGGTTTATTTGTTTGGTTGACTCGTTGATTTGGTTTGTTCCAAGGTTTTAAAATTTAGGTAGTTTATTACTTTGAAGAATATCATTTAAAAGTCTGCAAATATTTAATTCCTTAAACCAACAAAATCAATGTTTGTTTTTCTATTAGTAGTGATAGAAAATGTCTATCAATGGGTAGAAGGTGCCTATCAATGGAGGAAATTAAGTCCATAATTAGTCACTTGGGACTCACAGTTACATGAGAGTGCAAAGTGCACAGTTCAGGTCCTTTTTAGAAGACAGAAATCAGCTAGCTTTCATCAGCATCACATAGAAGGTTCATTTCCAAACATTTATAATCCTATTATTATCAGGCCCAAAGAATAGTATAGCATTGTGTCTGTAATATGATACTGAGTAAATCCTGCCTCCAACAATCTACAGGAGTAACACAGGAACTCAAACACCAGATATGCCACTGGCAAGCTGGCATATCTTGGAGCAATAGTCTAACTTTTATTTCTCAATCTCAGATTCCTCATCTATAAAACACAACTCACAGCATAAAGAACTATTGTGAAAATCACCAATATAAATCATGACACTAATTATACTTCCAAAAGTGAAAACTAGTATCAGTATTACCTCTAAAACAACACAGAAATTCCTGAATCAAATAATGCTTTTGCTTTTAAAACTAGCAGTTTATAAAGATGGGTAATACATACCAGGGAAGTTTGAGAAATGGGACTCTTTCATATATTTTAGCTGGGAATGTAATTGGTATAACATTTCTGAAGGACAACATAACAAATTATGGCTCTTGATTTAGAAATACTATAAGAGTTTATCCTAAGGAAACGTACATAAAATATTCTCTACAAGATTGTCATTATTTTAAATGAAGAATACACACCTGTTTTCACTGCACTTTCTACCCTGTAATCACCTTGAGGTGCCCCTCGAGACTCTCCTGTGTGCAACTCGCTATTCTCCTGCTTTCCTCTTCTACTCCTGTGGCTGCTTCTTTCTACAGTAAACCAGTATCAAAATTAGGAACTGTACCAGTGAAGGGCAAGTGTCAGGAGGGGTCAGAAGTGACCGTACTTTGGGCATTTTACACTTTCAGACTTTAGTCAAGTGGGAGCCTGTGGCCTAAGTGTGGAGTGAAGTAATGGGGTGGGGAGAGGTATGTACAGGTCCTAAGGGTGCACATGAGGTCTGGGGAATAGGCAAATTCTTAGAAGCAGGCACCACTGGGTTTGGTCACTGGTCCTCTACTCTCTTGATCTCTGGGCAAGAAAGGTGTCCTTCCTGATGTTACTTAGTGGTGTAAGGACCAGCAGTGTTTTCCAGGTTCTGTTACCTTGCTCAATGAATTGGAGAGACCAATTGGTGAATGTGAAAGTTTAACATTTATTTAGCACAAAAAGAAGAAGAAAATGAAAAGAAACACAAAGAAGTGCTCCAGGAGAAAAGGGTGCTTGGAAGGAAAAAAATGTATCCTGCCAGCAGAACAGATCACTTCGAGAACAATATTGCAGTAGTATGAAGTCAATTTCTGCAGCCTTTTTATATCTGCTTTGAGAGTTGATTCAGTTCTGTTTGATCATGTGCTGGAAGACTGGCATCAGGTGCTAGGGTCAGCTTGCTGTCACGTCAGGAGATTGATATTAGGTGTGAGGTTCAGCATGTTTTTGTGTCAAAAGATTAGTACCATCTGCAGGGCATGGCTTGATCTTGTGTCAGGTTTGGGAGCTTCTGCTCTGTGCCCATTGTTAACAAGTCTCTTCAAGTGGCAGTTCATGCTCCAGCCATGTTGCCATGGCTTAGCCTCCTGGCTCCTTTCCCCCTGAGAATCATAAATCCCCATAACTTTTTATGGGGTACTGAGAGAGTAGAAGTCTCTGTTTTCATATAGCTACTTTCTGCCAGAAAGGACCATGGGCCCTTTCTACTGGGGACTATGTATTAACTACCTTAAAATGATGTGGGTCACTGTCTGGGCTGAAAAGTATAGGGAGTTAGTGTCTATATATGAAGAACTGCTGAGCTGCCTGTTTTAACAGAAGAGAGCTTGGGGAACTTGTCAGGAGCCTGTCTGGAAAGCAGACCTGAGATCCTGCTTTCTAAAGAGGAGCCTCAGATCTAGTGGTCCACAAGACTATTCCTTCAGATGGTCTTCAAATACAGTATTTCGATGGGTCCAACCAGGCCCCAACTCACTGGGACCGCGCAGCGCCAGCTTACATCAAGTAAGAACTAATCCGCCTTTCGGATTGGGGGCTCCACCACCCCGGAGGAGAACCAGAGTGGGTCCAACCGGGCCACAACTCACTGGGACCGTGCAGCACCAGCTTACATCAAGGGAGAATTAATCTGCCTTCCAGGTTGGGGGCTCTGCCAACCCGGAGGAGAGCCAGAATGGGTCCAACCGGGCCCCAACTCGCTGGGACCGCACGGCGCCAGCTTCCATCAAGGAGGAACTAATCCAACTTCTGGGTTGGGGGCTCCACCACCCCGGAGGAGAACCAGAATGGGTCCAACTGGGCCGCAACTCACTGGGTCGTGCGGCACCAGCTTACATCAAGGGAGAACTAATCTGCCTTCTGGGTTGGGGGCTCCGCCACCCCGGAGGAGAACCAGAATGGGTCCAACCGGGTCCCAACTCACTGGGACCGCGCGGCACCGGTGCGCGGGCTCGGAATCAAGGACATCATCCACCCCACCCCACTGCCCCCGTAAGCAAGCTGCTGGCTCTGAGGTCTGGCTAAATTGATGGCAACTAAGGTACATAAAGCAACTAAACGCTAGTGTTTTTTCGTAGATTTTGCAGGCCTCTGATCGGCACCCTGAGCATCTCTTTGCATGATGACAGTAGGCAATGTTGCAGATACGGGGGACTCTCTTCTGTCTTGTCTTCGAGGACCTATGTGGTTCTCACCATTTTGCTTTACTCTGATCGTTATTTTCTCTTTTTTTCCTTTATTTTATATTCTGTTTTTATTGATTTTGTATTGTTTTGTTTTTGGTTCAATTCTACTACACCTGTTGGAATGGTCAGCTAATCTGAAAATAACAAGGTATGCTATTGTAGCTATTATACTCACATTATCGGTCTTCGAAGTTCTGTACCAGTCCTACTGCTTTGTTTTGATTGACTTTATTCTGTTATGTTCTGTTGTGTTTTACTATCTTTAAAATAAAAAAATACAAAAAAAAACAAATACAGTATTTCATGAGAAACTGGTTGTATTCTAGTGTGTGACTGCAACTATCCATCTCTGCTATCTTCATTGCAGTGGGAGTGGGAAGGAACACTGAAAAGGGTCCCTTCCATTTGGGTTTTGATTGTTCCCCAGCAGTCCTCTCTTTCCAAGTTTTAATGAACTCCTGATCTCCCAGGTGGATACTAGATTGTTCCTCTGGGCCAGAAGCTGGCAGGACTTTGTTCCCACATAGTTGGATGGACTGCTGTACTGGGTCTAGATTGTTAAACTATTCCAAGTGTCCTGTGGTCTCTGGATCTATTATCATATCAGAGAATAGAAAAGGCCTCTCATATAACATGAAAAATGGACTCTTATTTAGTCCAGTTTTGGGGGCATCCTGAATCCTCATGAGGGCTACTGACAATAACCAGATCCAAGATTCAGATGTCTCCCAACAAAGCTTTTCCAGAGCTTGCTTTAGGGCCTTGCTGACTTTCTCAACTTTTCCAGAGCACTGAGGTCTCCATGAAGAATAGATACAGTACTTTATTTCTAAACCCTTTGACATCCCCTGAGTTATTTGAGAGGTAAAAATAGGCCCATTGTCACTCTGAAGGGACTGGGGTACTCTACACTGGAGGATGATTTCCTTACAAGGAGCACCTGATTACCTCTGTAGCCCTTTTTGAACCAGTAAAGAAGACCTCAAGTCAGCCTGTAAAAGCATCAATTAAAACTAAAATCCCCCAGGTGATGGCATGTGGGTAAAGTCTAAATGCCAATCCTCCCCAGGTTATGTCCCTTTTCTCTGTACAGATTCTATAAAAGAAGATGGTCTGGACTTACCAAGGTTATTGTAGGTGAAGAGTGCGCAAGCTAGGAAGACCTACTGGGTGGCTGCTGCTAGTGATAGCTCTGAAAATTCTAGTGTGCATTTCCCATGTAGTATCTCTTCCTATATGAAAAGAATCACAAAGCATTTTTGTAGCTTTCCCCTATGTTCCCTGCAAAAGGACCAGTTTGTTTTCTAAATACCACTAGAATCACTTTTTAGTTTCCTCTTGTTTTAAGGCCTATCTATCTTCCTTAGGAATGGGAAATAAAGCTAAGGTTTGAGCTGCTACCAAGCTGTTCTTTTTGCCTATCTACCTTTTGGCTTCCTAAAGAGAATTTAGACATGTCTCTTTGGTGTCCCTGGCAGTGAATGACAATGACCTGCTTGGGAAGACAGACTGCCTCTAGAGTTGTAGAATGTCCTGTTCATACTTTATAAATCTTTAAAGCTTAGTTTTTAGTTAGCAAGCCCCTTTCTTCCCAGATTGCCACATGGGCATAAGAACCAAAAAGGCATATTTATAGAATCTGTATTAATATTTAACATTTTGCCCTTTCCTAATTGTTTGGTTCTCCAACATGCACGAGAGAAAAAACAGAAAGAAAGAAAACAAGAAAGAAAGAAAGAAAGCCTTTATTGTGGACACGGGAGGGCTACCAAAGAGAGGCAAGCACCCTCTGGAAGGTTCAAGAAAAAACCAAGGGCTTTATTTGGAATTGACAGGGGGCAGAGTTAAAGGGCTGCCAGAATGACGTACTGATAGCTGATTGGAGGAATGTTGGCAGGTGTGCAAAAAGCGGGAGATTTAACTTTTGGATTCACAGGAAGAATACAGGGAGGCGCTGTCCAGCACCATGTTAACTCGCACATGGGAAAAACCTGTCACCAATAACAATGCCTGAATGAGGGTTATGAGTTCTGCTTTTTGAACAGAGGTTTCAAGGGGAATGGGTTTGGCCTCAATAAACTGTCGTGAACTGACAACTGCCATTTGACGTCCTTCTTGGAAAAAGTGATTTATATCACTGAACCATGCATTTTAGGTATTGCAGGAGTGTGGTAGGGTGTATGTCACTGATGTCTTGCCTGCTTGCATAGGTCTGGGAAATCACTTGTTCACAAGAATCATTAACCATTCAGCCTGTGGGCATCAAGGAGGTAGGATTAAGAGTAGTACAAATCTTTAGGTTAAACTCAGGGGTATCTAACAGCATGGCCTGATACTTAGTAAGCTGTTTCCCTGTTACCACAAGTAGCCTTTCATCTCAAGAACAGAACTGACCTGATGGAAAGTCAAGACTCACAGTTTTTGTCTTGAAGTTACTTTTGTACCTTCATCTATTAGCAAACCTGTAGTTACTGTTGCCCTCAGGCAAGGTGGGGATTTAGCCACCACTCTAACTTTCTTGAAAAGTAAGTTACTAGACAACAGTCTTGTATCAGCCTTCAGGTTAAGACAACCAAAGCAATTCCTCTCTTTTCTGATATGTAGAGGAAGAAGGTTTCTTCTTAAATCAGAAAAATCTAATGCTGGGACCTGAGTAAGGGCATGTTTTATTTCCCAAAAGACATTGCCAGAGAGCCAGGGGTTTAGCTCAGTGGCACAAGCACCTGCCTGGTACCCCCCCAAAAGACATTGACAGTCACTTTTGTCTATTCTAGGGACATCGATGCAAGATTCTTGACAGCCTCATATGAATGTTTTGCTACTAGTTCAAAATTAGAGGTCCAAATCTGGCAGAAACCTGCCATTCCCAGAAACGAATGAAGTTGTTGTTTATGGCAGGGGGCTCCAGATCACAGATAACATGGATCCAATATCTAGACAGCTATTTTTCTCTGAGTGTAACAATGTATTCCCCCTAAAAAAAGAATGTATCCCAAGTGTTGGACTTTCTGAAGGAATAGATGAATTGGGCTGTAAGTTAAAATATCATCCACATACCATAGGATTGTTCCCTGCTTAAAATCCAGGTTCCTTAAATCTTTTCCTAATACCTGAACAAAAGCATGAGGGCTATCTCTAAAGCCCTGGGGAAGTACTGTCCATGTATACTGCTATTTTTCCCTTAAAATGGGAGTTTCCCATTCAAAAGTAGACATAAAGTTGGAATGTGGGTGGAGTGGAATAGAATAGGAAAGTGTCTTTGAGGTCTAGGACTGAGAACCAATTTGTGTGCCCTGGAATCTGGGGGAGAATCACATATGGATATGCTGCCAGAAGGTAGCCTGGGGTTATAGTCTCATTAATGAGATGAAGGTGTTGTACCATTCTATATTCTCCTGAAGGTTTTACTATGGTAAGAATGGCAGCATTGCAAGAGGACTGGTAAAGCTGCAGAAGCCCATATTTTAGAAATCTGTCTATGAGAGGCTGGAGGACTTTATAGTCTTCTTTTTGAACTTTGCTTTTAGTGAGGAAATAAGTTAGGGCCTTTTAGTTGTATAACTACTGGCTTTTCTGAATTTCCCCTCCCAGGTACTCCATTACAGTAAGTAGCAGGATTCACCTGCTGGCTAATCAGGTCGGGGAAGGCTAAGGTA
>RJWM01033656.1:0-20405 GCA_004363535.1 Dasyprocta punctata
AAAAAATAAAAAATAAACCAAAAAAAAAAAAAGAAGAGTCCCGCATTACAGTGCCATCACAAAAGAGGTTTGGCAAAACAAAAAAAGAGCTTAAAACAAGGTTTCCCATTAGAGGAGACTGCAGGAATGAGCCTCCCACAGTCCCATACCAGGTCTCAGGCACAGGTAGCATGATTGTAGAGCAATTGCAGAGTTGGATCCATAGGGACAGAAACTGAGGCAAACATTTAGGCTCCCTGCGCAGAAGATGTAAGCCACACTTTCTCCTGGCTGCTACAGAAAGACAAACTGGTCACATGTTACCTTGCTCCTTCCTCTTTCTTCTCTTTCGGGAGCCAAACTCCTCTCAAAAATAAATATGCTATTTACTACTCCAAGTCAAGACAAAAGATTTACCTTATAGTGGACAAGAAAACTCATGTTTATTTTTCCCATGATTATTTTTGAGCAAAAAAAAACATTTGGGGAACATCACAAACAACCCATGATGCCAAAGTCCTTACAACAGAAATGAGGATTAAAAGTTGGGAGATTGCCATAAACAGGTAGTGAAGTCATTAGAGTAGAAATGATGCTTGACTTCAGTTTTGGACTTGTCTATTGTAGAAATATGTAGCAGCCTACATAGATGTTTGCAATTGTGTGATCGTTTTTTGTGTGTTTCATTTCTCTGCACTGTCTTGAAAGACCTTAAACCTTACGCTTCCTGGTAGATTTTCATTTGGTGGTGGCCACGCTGTATGGCAGATTTCTTTGTGGATGTGACACCAGGACTAAATTATATGTGAGCTAAAAAGAATGTGGAGTTGCAGATTTCAAAGGATTGACATAACTGACAAGGCAGGCTCAGGACACAGGATTGTGCTTCTTGACCTTGGTCCACAGAGGTGCAACTTCCCAAGCAAATGTGGCCAAAGCAAAACTACAAGTGTAGTTAATTATCTTTTTATGTATAGAGGTAGAAAATTTGCTGCAATTGTGTTGAGAAGATCTGCACATAATGCACCTGGATTTTATATGTGCTACAGTACACTTGTAAGGTTCTGGCTTCAACTTATCAATTTCAGGCATAAACAATGGGTACAAAGGAGAAATGCAAAAATAACAGACTTTAAACATGGATGTCCTTAAATAAGCTCTACTGTAAAGTGTCCATCCACAGTTAAGAATTTCTAAACTTTGAAAGCCAGCAGTAGTATCTCACATGCTGCAATATGGGAGGTGACAGTATTCACAGGTGATTTTTCCTCACTATGCATCATGACAAAACTGCTGATTTCTTCCACTTGAGTTTATGAATTCTGACTATAATAAATTGACTAGCATTTAGCAAGACTAACACAAGACTATTTGTTCTGTTTGAGTTTCTTTACTCAGACACCATTAAGCCTGCACTCTGGTCTTCGACAATAATATATTATTAGACTAGATCCTGGGTTCTAGTTCTGGAAACATTACTTTGTCATCTATAATTGATCCAGATACTAGAGACTGATTTGGCACAGACCTAGAGCTACATCTGGTGTGTCTGGTTTGTCATTTGGACTTTTTAAAAGTTCACAAATCGTTTGGCAGTGGGCTAATACATTTACTCCAGTAAAAGATAGCCCATTCTGCTATTTTGAAAAGAAATCCATCTCTACCAAGCATTTAGAACCCCTCTAGCTGAAAGTAAGTGGAATATTAAGTTTAAAAGAATGGATTTATTTAATGTCCTACAATACAAGAGAAAGAAAATTTGATCTTGAACTTTATTTCCTTCATGCTTCTCCTTAAACTTAAATTTATGAGCTGATTCTTGCCTGCTTACTTCTCCAGATCTACTCTCTACCTCCTTTTTGCCCAGGGTGTTATTTGGGCTCCTTTCTTCTGACTTCCCACTCAATTGGGCTGCCAGGAAGCAACAATAGGATAGGAGGAAAAGCAGGTCAAGCAATTTGCCCTTGGTTTCTGCTTCTACTGGGATCCTTCTATACAACTGCAGTGTTCTGGAGGGTTCTCCCTTCTCAGGCTTCTTCAGATGTAGTGCGGTAACAGGTCCATCTATTGATAACCCCAGAGTATTGTCCATCCTTGTTAACTTCAGACACTGTGTCCATACAAGTGTGAACAGGGAACAGTCCCCTCGTTAAACTTTTCTTAATTGTTCTGTTTCCTGCAAGGACCAAGTGGATACAAGTTGAATGGGAATTAAGTTTGAAACTTTAACTTCTTCCTGGGAATTTGATAATAGGAAAGGGATAATATAATAAGATTTTTTTATTTGCTTTCTTTGAAGAACTTCTGCTAGGCCATGTCGAATAAGTGGATAGACATATTTGGAGTATAAAGTAGCACATAATTGAACTTCCCCCTTGTGTAGGATGATGGTCTTGGAGGAGTTAATTGAATTGTTTATTGTTACAACCTATTTTAGCATTTTCTGGATATAAAATCTATATGATTTACCAAGAAACAAAGTAGGTACTCAAAGCAACAATCACTTGTGTTTGCACAGCAGCCTCAAAGAAGTAAGGGAAGGGTCATCCTGAGAGTCAGTACCCCTTTTTTGGTGGAATGGCCACATTTTTGATTGACCAAAGATTTAATAGGTAATCCCAATGCATTAAGAAAGCAGAAATCTGGGGCATTTTAGTGATAAAGATGTTTATTACCCATTCCTGATGTTTCCCTTGATGGAGAGGGAACCTGCTATAGGGTATTTCTAATCCTCCTTGCCTCTTCT
Source organism: Dasyprocta punctata (assembly GCA_004363535.1). NCBI lineage: Eukaryota > Metazoa > Chordata > Mammalia > Rodentia > Dasyproctidae > Dasyprocta > Dasyprocta punctata. Next base: position 2,726 of record RJWM01033656.1, read on the forward strand.
TTCATTGATTTTCTTGATAACTTATGTGACTGGTGATCCTGGAGGAAAAAACTGGGTATTCAAACCTCTTTGGTCTGCTCATTCCATTCTCTTAGGCAGACCTTACCTAGAGCTAAACCCCAGTTGCAGATTCCTGCCCCTTGATTTATGCAATAGGGGCGGGGTTGCTGCCACAATGTAAACACCAATGACCTGGTAATAAATTTGCCTAATTTCAGAATTCAATAGCAAAAACCACAGTTACTTGAAAATGCAAGCCATATTCTGAATTAGAAACTCTATATGACACAAAGATACTGTTTAAGGTTTTCTTCTGCATCCTCCCTGGGGAAAGGTAAGAATATTTATTTTTCCCCCAATGAGTGTCAATAAATACAAATTTAAACATCTTCCAAATCAAATCCAACATTTTTCAATATAATTTTTTTAATATCGACTTATCAGCAAAGACAAAGTTAATTAATTGCCTCAAAAACTACAAAGAAACTACAGTGACCAGCAAAAAATGCAAAGAATTAAAATTATATAAGGGAAATAATACAAATAATTGATTCCTATTATTTGAAACATTTCAAGATAATTATCAAAAGTGTACATTTTTAAAGCTATGACGTTAAAACACATAATAGAATTTTTCACCGTGACTCGTTTATTTTACTTCCCCATCACTTCTGCTTCTTTTTCTTTATCCTCCATGTTTAAAAGGTCAAAATCTGAGAATATAGTCAACTGTAAGTGCTGTTGACAGTGTGGTAATACAGCTGCTGACACCAGGTCAGCATGAATGATAAATAGATCGTATTCATAAAAGTGAGGCTTCCCCTGCTTGGTGTCATGTTTGATATCCCAGGACACACACCAAAAGTGTTTGCTGACAAAGATACATTATTATGTGAAAATAATTGGAGTTGAACGATGAAAATTTATACTTGAGAGAAATATTACTTTATTAAACAACTGAAAAGTTGCCAGTATAGTCCACAGAAGTTATATTAACAGATAAGTGAAGAGAAACACATTGTTGGGAGGAAATTTTTCCTAACACAAATCGCCATTGCAAACCTAACCTCAGTCCTGGCGTTTTTGTGGTAAATATTTTTTGTGGCTTTCATTTTTCCAACAAACCTTCCTTTCATTAAGGTTTGAGCTATCCTGTGCCCAAGGCTAAGAACATAAGATCAGCTTGTCGCAAGAGGGAAGCTATGTTATGATGTAAACAGAATGGGCCACAAGAAGAATGTATTGAATAGGTCAGTGTACTGTAAAGTTCTGTGAAGGGAAATGAGATTCTTGGCAGATTCTATATAGAGCCACTATATTTTAAAAAAGGAGAAAATACTAGAAGATGGAATGGTTGTTTCATAAACCAAGAGTATTTGGTATGACCACTTCACACTGATCAACCACAGGTATTATTAAAGGTGTTCTGTGTCAGGAAACTTGTTAAGAAAAGTAAATGGCACTCACAAGGAATATGCAGTCTAGTTGAGGATACAGAACAGAATAACATGATGAAAATGAAGATATCATGCAACAATATGATACTGAATAAAGCTAAATACTCATTTTAAGGAAAGTATAGTGATGCCAAGCTCTTCTGATCATCCTATCAAGGACACAGATATAGACCACATTCTTAAGGAATGGGAGAGTTTTTCCAGAAAAATGTAGTTTTCCCAATGTCAATAATTTTAAGAGGTTAAACTGAAGAACAGGAATGGAAAAGTTGAGTGTAGAATACACTTGATTTTTCTTCACAGAGAGATGCATGAAGAGGTCTGAGAACTATAAAATGGATTCCAGTGATAGAGTTTAAACTGTGCCTGGCCCAAGGAGACTGACTAAAACCAAGTCAAAGAATAAGCCAATAAGTGACAATAGGTGTGCACATAGTTTTGGATGGGGGTGATTAAGAATTCTCCAATATAAACCTCTTGTATCTGTAATGCTTCAGAAAAGACTAAGCCAGAATAACTTGGTCTCAAATGTATTTGGGTAATTAAGAAAAGCCTTATGCATGCATTTTGGAAAAGAATGATACAAGGAGAACAGTTCACCCAGAGAAAGGTGTGAGTGTGAGGGTGGGGAGAGGACAGGAGGAGTCAGGAGAGGTGGGCAATTCAACCACACCAGGTAAAAAATCTGTCTCACACAAACCAGAGGTCAGGCCAGCCAACATGGGGGATCAAATGAAGAAGCATGAACAGAAGAAGCTGGGAGTTTGTGCCTGTACAGATGAGAAATAGTGTTGAGGGAATAGCTGGAAACAGCTAAGGTTCATTTTGATGATCCTCACTTCTTGACAATTATATTGATGGGAAATTTGCCACAACAACTTACATAAAAAATAGCATTTGCTTTAATTCGATAATAACAGATTTGATAACACAAGGCTACATTGTACATGGGGTAACCATCTGTCATTTTGCCAAGTCAGTCCCAATGTATCACTGTTGTTCCAGCATAATTATCAATAGTACTCACTTTCACTACGAAGGGTCCCACAGTCACCCTACCTGACCGTGGTATCAATGACGCTAAAAAGAAACATACAAGTTCAGAAGGACTGATGTCAGTGAAGAATGAAAATTGGATCAAAATGTGTCTTGGAGAAAGAGGGCTTAAACAGAAAAAAAGTAATGATTTATAAGAAAAGAAACAGAATGTGGAAAAAATCTGAGGCATGCCTGCTATTTTGTGCTGATGCATGCTGAATTTTTAACCATGTTTCACGTGCAGTTTTGTATGTTTTTATATGGATTAACACTTTGACTTCTTTAAATAGTACCACAAGATAGATGTTGTTACTGGGCCTTTGTTAATAAGGTTCAATTTTTTTTAGTTAAATTGAGTAAATTTGATTAAATTGCTCAAGGTGCACAGTGAGAAAGTGACAGAGAAAGACAAAACATAGGCAGCGTGGCCCCTTTACAATGCCCTGTCTATCAGGGAACATGAAGCAGATGCATTTTTGCTTAAGTTTTTGATGAAGGGGTGAGGGTATAGCTTGCCTAGCATGTGTGAGGCCCAGGGTTCAATCCTCAGTACTGCAAGAAGAAAAAGGGTTGATAAAAAATAGTGATAGATAAAAGCTGGCAAGATGAATTAAATGGTCTATAATACAGCATTTGTCCTTCATTCTTTAGTGTGGAGCTAGTGAAAGTCATGAGAAATTGATTCAAATAAGTTTTTTCTTCATACAGTTTATGTTTGAGAATGGCATATAGGAGGAATGAGAATTAGACTGATGAGGTTGTTTTAATCACACTGGTTTATCATCTCAAATTTATTTTGTTTCCTCTGCTCTGCACAGTGGTATGAACATCTGTGACAGTTTTAGAAATTGTTTGCAAATAAGACTTGTAGAGAATAAGATTAACAATCAGAATACAGAAAAAAAAATTACCAGGCAGAAGGAATACGTGCATGTATTTGCATGCACCAATATTTTTTGTGTAGAGATGTGTATCAAAAACAAAGCTCCAAAGCAGAATGTGAAATCTTATAGGAAAGGATTGAGTTTAAAATGAAAAAAGAGAGAAACAGTGGGGCTAGGAAATGAGATCAGCATTATAGGAAATATCATGTCTGTTGCTTCTTAGGGGAATGGGGCCCAGTGGATAGAATTTGAAAGATTTGCTTCCAAATAAGAAACAATTATAACTACCCAAGGGCAAAATTGACAATGTGATTCTATGAGTGCTGAGTTCCAAATCCCTTTATTTAAAAAATTCAACCTGTTGAACATTGCAGAAAAAATAAGAAGAAGCATAACATAAATATACACACACATTTATAATGGAGAGAGAGAGAATTGTGTTTGGTGTAAGGAAGAGTCGCATGTACAGTGTATGTGCTGTGGGTAGACTGATGAGAGATGGAGAAATTGACACACTAGATTAATAGATACTTTAACTAGGTAGAAATGTACATAGACAAGCAGACATGTATCACTATATTTTTTCTTTTAGCAACAATCCCAGTTTCCAAATTGAAGAAGTCGTAATTGAGATCTTTGTAAGAGTTAAAGCTATACTTAAATAATGATTTATATGGTCCATGTACCAGTAAATGGGAAAAGAAAAATGATTGAAATCTTTAGTAATTATTTCTGACATCTGGATTTGGACAATTAGTATTTGTTCTTGAGGGTGGAGTTGCCTACTACTTTACATTATTAAAAAGTCTAGAGAGTATTGGAGTATAGAGAGATTATTTTTCCCTAAAAGTAAAAAAACAAAATAAAAAATTTTAATTATCTATTCTTCCACATGGTGGCATGCATTTCTTTTTTGAGTGTCAATATTTGGTACATTCTATATCCAATGTAATGTTTTGCTTTGTCTTTTTTTCATGTACTAGGATTTGTATTAGTATATAATATAAAACATAGATTATGTTCTTTAAAATTTAAATTATATCAAGTTGAACATTTAAAAAGCAATTTCTTGAAACTCGCATAGGTAGATTATATTGCATGGTGGCCTAAATAAAAATTCCAGTAATGAACCAGGCACCTGTCTTCTAATGCTTATGCATAATTGTGAGAAAAAATATTAATTTGTGCAGATAAACAATAAAAATGTTTTCACTCTTCAATTATTTTAGCAAAATGAAAACTAAAGGCTTTTTTTAATTTATAGTCTTAAAATTATATAATGAAGTCATTATTTCCAGAGAATAATTCCTCTTTCCAATCGCCTGAAGCTACTGCCATAATAATTTGATTTAGATTGGAAAAAAAACAATCAAAGTCTTTTCAATTAAAAGACATATTTCATTTTCCCATATCTCCATTCTCTTAAATTCTACTAAAACTCATTACAAGCTAAACAATTTTATTCAGTCCAAGTAACTTCTATAAAAACAGTTAAAGATTACAATATAATTGTGAAATTTCAATGTTGTTCATCATTTTGTTAAAAAAAATTAGTAGAAACTCAAAATTTTGGAATATTATCCTAAAGCAATACATCTTTGAAAACCAGATAACTGTATCTTTTATTCATGATTAGTAAAATACAGCACTATTAAAGTACATTTTGTAAGATCCAAATATACCAAGAAATATAATTATTATTATTAACTAATCAAAGCAAGCAAGCCAAAGGAAGTTACAAAAAATTACTATAATTACAGATGTATGGATTTTTAAAGTCAGCAAAATCAAGATGCATTCTTCTAAATATGTATTCTTTTAAATTTAAACCATAATTTCAGAAGAAGTGCTATCTTCTGAAAATTTAGCAATCAAGCAGAATTCTTTAATATGGTGAGTAAGGGCCAAAATAAGATTTATACTTTGACAAATAATGTGTTTAAGTAAAGATATGATGAAGGAAAAGAAAAATAATTTAACTAAAATTCTTAACTCCAAGTACTCCATCAAGCAATTTACAGATGTAGTTATCTCATTTATCCTTTTCAACAATTCAGGAAAGGTGTTATTATTGCCTGTATTTTATGAATGAAGAATATGAAGCAGAAAACAGGCAGGTAATTGTAATAGCAAGGAGTCACAGGTTGAAGTCACAGAAATTTGAGGTTCAGATCCGCACAAACAGAAAAGAGCCACATAATGATTTTTAAAAGATTAAAGTAAGTTTATTATACTATGCAGCAGATATGTGCATAGTCGAATAATATATTACCACACGGTGAGGTAGGAGATAGCACCAAAGATGAAGAGCAATTCTCTAGGAAAGGATCTTGCATGAGACGGAGCCTTCAGCAATCAAGACCGAAAACACCACATTTAGTTTTCAGTTTCGTAAGTACTGTATTCAGACGAAAGTGACTTGGTGCCAGTAGGGCTGCACAGCTGAAAGAATCATTCACAGCCTAGGCTAGACTCAAGACAAACACAGTTAGCACACTCAAAGCTATCTGTAAATAACATTTCTCTCCCAAGGAGGAGGGTTAGCCAGGCCATCCTTGTAAGAAATGGCATGCAGTCAAGCTCACCTCACAAACACATGAATTTCACTGAATGTCATTATTTTAACCTTTTTTCTTGACAGTAATCACCACTAGTTAGGGATAGAGTAAGAACTTTAAAATAGATGTCAATCCATAAACCTTTTGTGGAACTTCTTTAATCTACTATGTTACAATTTCCTCAATTCAATCAAAGTCAACATTTACAAGGATGTGGAGAAATACTATCCATGCAGCAATTTTAGAGTAATTTGCCAGTAAATATCAAAATTCAAGCAAGTCTGTCTTTGTACTCAGAGTACATTTTAGGCATCCATCTTATGAAAAAAAATTTTTTTTTGCAGTACTGGGGATCAAACTCTCAACCTTTCACCTGCCAGGCAGGTGTTTAAGACACTGAGCCAAACTCCCAGCCCTAGTTTTTTTGAGGCAGGGTCACACTACGTAGCAGGCCAGCCTTGTGCTTGCGTTGTAGACCAAGCCAGCCTCGAACTCACATTATGAAAATTCTTGTTACTCATAATCATGCCATTGAAGCATTACTTAAGATTACAACAAAAACAGTAATATCATAATGTTTACAAATTGAGGAATATTTCAATATGATTGTTAATTACAGAACTGTTATGGTAATATAAGAGATTGGAAAATCTTAAAGTGCTTGCATGAAAAGATCTCTAATATATGTTTTAAAAGTAAAAGCAAAACAATGTTAAAATGATATCTCACTTACAAAATTATGCTAAAATTATAAATGGATAATGAATAACAGAAAGATGATAAAATGCTATGTTTCTTTTGATTTCCTACTCACAGTTTATTTTTTCTTCCTAAAAGTCCAGGCTCTGCTATAGGTCCAAAACTAAGAAGTGAATATCTCAATGTCATCCTCATAGATCTATAAAAGATCCTTGACTAAATCCACTGCCGCCATATTAATTACAAAGTACATTTGACATCCTCCATTTTAAAGCATTTTCACTAATTACCTGATCTGACCCTGAACTACAATTTGTGTGACTTAGAACAGTTTAGCAATAATACAGTTATACTATTGCTCCATTTTATACCAGTATGAGCTTATATTTACTCATTTAACCAGCCCTTACTAAGAGACTACTATAAGTCAGGTTTCCTAAGTGTTATCAGGTTAGAAAGATGAACTAAGTTAGATTTGAAAAAAAAAAAGCAACTACAGTGTATTGTTGGTAGAGATGGGTATAAAAATATGTTCATGAATAATGTCATTTAAATAAAATGTGAGCAGGTGCCATTAGAAAGGTACAGAAAAAAGTGAAAACAGTTGTGCAAGTAACCTGTACATTTTGAACACAAAGCATGTTTTGTAATAGTTTAAACTCTGAATTTAAATTGTTTGTGTAACTGTCCTTGTTCATTTTTCAATAGTTCTTTTGAAATTTATTGATTCTTCAGTATTCTACTGCGCTGTGCGATCAAGAGGCAAGCACGTGTGGTTACAGACAAGTATATCTGATTTCTGGCCAGAGCTGTTCCACTTACTAGCTCTTTGACTAGGAGAGTCACTTAACTCCCTGAGCTACTGTGTGGTAAACTGTAATTTCTAAAAGTAGTCATAGCAGAGTTTATCTCCGAGCCTTGCCAATTTTCCATTTAAAAAAATCAATGACCCCTCTCCTTTAAATTGGGTATTCCTCACAGTCATTCAATAAAAGGTTTGTAGCAAAAGTTGATACTGCCTTAAGATTTAAAGCTGCTCTGAAAAATTGACACCACTCCCCCCACAAATACTGTTTCTCTTTCTCTCCACTCTCAACATTAATATGCACCTTTGTAATCCATCAGCTATGTTCTTAGAGAATGAAAACTAACCTACATGAAAATAGCACACATAGAAACCCTAAGCATTCAACTATCAATAAGCTCCTAAATTTATGAGTCAAGGAACCTTCAGATTATCAGACTCTGCATTCTAGTTTTCCAGCTAACTTTGATACTGTAAAGAGACAAACCAGTTCTCTCTGAATTCCTGATTCACAAAAGTCAGGACCATTTAAAAAAATTGTTGTCTTGTAACATATTTTAAAAATATAGAATACCTGTGGAACACTCAAATCCCTTGTCTGTAAGAAGAGTATTTGGAGAGTTGTTTAGATTAAATGAGACAATATAAAGTGTTTAGGCACATATGCAATATTAAATCAAGATAAATCCTATTCCCAGGTTTTTCTTTTTCAAAGAATGTTCTCTTTATTATGTTCCACATTATAAATTCCCTGTTCTCTTCACATTGCTGTCAGGGAAGTCTAGCCCAATTCTAAACTTGAACATGTAGAGATATTCCAGAACTAAACAACTCTTCATTTAATAAGCAATGAGCTGACTTTTAGTGAGTAGTTTGTACATTTCTAATGCCTTTAAGAAATCTTTAAGATTTCTTATCAGAAGATAGAAATTATAAGAGATGAAGAGAGTAGACACAAATAGCCAAAAATGAACAAAGTAAATAAAAACTCCTTTATGGTGAACCTGTTTCCTAGCATTTTTGTTGACACTTAAGCCAATTTTTATGTGCACAATCATACACACAAACACACAGACACACACATTCAGCATTTGAAATGAGCTTCGTTGTGTTGAGAAATCATGCTAGCTAATGTTTAGAGTACATGCTTAAACATTTCCATCTTCTATTCATTTGTCCATTCATTCATTGGACAGACCTTTTAAGCACTGAATAAATACTAATAATTCCATGATATGTTTATTAAAACTAAATACTGTATCATGAAAAAATCTAATTGAACATACTTTTTTAGTTTTTAGTTTTTTAGGCCCAAATTACTGCTGAAACTGAGAGATACCTGAAGCCTTCAAATGAGCATTTTAAATTTATTAATATAATTATCATCTCTCGCATGTTCTACTCTAGGCTTTTTGAGTTCTGGACAAATACCTTTGAATAATATTAGCTTATATTAAATCCAAGAAAGTACATTATGTGATTATTATACAATATTAATGTTTTTTTATTTTGCTATCTAAAGATTTCTTTTAAATATGCTTATAACTTTTCCCTTACAAATATAAAAATGTTAAATTTTGCCAAAAGGTGGCTCTAGCTAGTCTTTATCTTGTGAGCAACTACAAAAAAAAATTCCATGGAGAATATATAATCTCAAAATTTTTTGGCAGGGTGTGATGGCACATACCTGTAATCCCAGAACTTGGGAGACTGAGACAAGAGGATCACTGTGAATTCAAGGCCACCCTGAACTACACAGGAAGATCCTGTCTCAAAATAAAAAGACTTTTTTTTAAGTGAACACTATTAAAATAAAACTAGTTTGGGGAAAAACTATTCTTTCGATGATGTGTATGTATGGATGAGCATGTGTGTGTATGTGTTCATGCGAGAGAGACAGAGAGAGAGATTATTATTCTAATTTATTTACTTATTTATAAGATAAAACCCCTGAATAACTATAGTAGAATATGATACTTGTTTCAATTTGATCTAAGTTGTACACACCCCAGGGAAAAAGGAAGGAAGGGAAAACAAAAACACAAGAAGGAAAAAATAGAAACAAACATTTTGTAAATAAAGAGGGAAAGAGGGGTTAAGTGAGGGTAGGGAAATGGGAAAAAATGAATCAAGATACATCATGTACAGGTACAAATTCCCTATGATGAATACGATCATGTATACCTAAAATGTGCCAGTAGCTTAATTAATTTGTAAAACTGAATTTAAAAAATATCCCACCAAAGGCTCAAGTGCTCAGAGATGGGCCTTTAGGGAAATGATTAGATTGTGGGGTGCCATACATATTAGTGGACTGAGTTCATAGCTGAATGTGTTGTTAGGAGGTAGAGTCTGAATGGAAGACATGGTTATGGAGCACATGACCTAGAAGGATGTATTCTTGCCCGCCACTGCTTACACTCTCTGATTCTCTCTTGATCTGTTCCTTCTCTCTTTTCCCAGCCTTCACAAGATGTGTGGCATTCCTCTGCCATGCCCCTCCAACATGATGCTTCTGCCTTGGAGCCAAACCATGAACTGAAACCTCTGAAATTGTGAGCCAAAATAAGCTTTGTCTCATTTAAACTATATGTGTCAAGTAGTTGGTCCCAGTGAAGGGAAATACTAATGCAGAAAACTGGTACTATAAAAGTGGGGTTGTTGCTATGACTCTACCTAACTGTGTGGTTGAGAATCTTTTGGAAATGGTGTGCAAGAGTATGGAAAACTTTGGAGAAACAAGCTAACAAAAGTTTAAAATAATGTAAGCAGAGCCAGATGAGTGATTCTGATCAGAGCTCAGAAGACCAGAATGCTGGTAAGAATGCAGACAGTAAAGGCCAGGCTCATGAGATTTCAGATAGGAATGAAGACTCTATTGAAAATGGACTAGAGACTCTTAAGTATTACATCCTACAAAAATCTGTATACATTTTGTCTATGCCCTGAGACTTGTGGGAGGCTGAGTTTAAGGCTGATAGTCTAATTTATATGATAAAGGATATTTCAAGGAAACAGAATTCAGGCTGAGGCACAGATGTTGTTGTATGGTTTGGTTAGATTTACAGTGAAAATCAGGAGTAAATAGAACAGAAAGATTTTTAAATGTACTGTTTGGTCAGATAAGAAGCATATTTAAGGCCAGGGGCCAAGAAAGTTATGCCTGAAGAGATTAGAGCCATTAAAAAGAATTCAAGAACTTTGTACTGGGACAACAGAAAAGATACCTTGAAGAAATCTAAGGAATTGACCAGACCTCACCCATCTCAGTCTCAAGGGTATAAAGTTACTAACTCCTTTAAAAGGCTTTGTGTCATAGGAGTATCCAAAGCTACCCCATTCACTGAGGGATATCTAGTCAAGTGCTCCCCTGAGCTCAGCTATCTATATACTCAGAAATTATTGCAGCTGTGGTCTGAAGGGGTGTGACTACTGCTCGAGCTGGTAGCAGACCACAGCATCATCCAACTGATGCTGAATTTTTCATGAAGAATGAAGTCACAGGGGCATCCATCTAGATTTCAAAAAAAGACTTTGGAGACTAGGAAATGTGTCACAGGGTTGAAGTCCCTACCAGGAGCCCCTGAGAGGGTGGTGAATAAAGCTGAGAGAGTAAAGCTAAAGCTCTAATGGAGATTCCTGGAAACTGGAGATGCCAGGAACATGGGATGCCTGCTGAAAAAAGCTGCAGGCAATAAGCAGAGAACCCCAAAGAGAGTTCATGTAGACTGCAACCAGCAAGATCATAGGATGGGGTTTTCCAAACCCTTTGGCAGTCACAATTTTCCACCAAGTGCCCTGGATACTGGACATGGAGCTACAAGATTTAACATTTGATCTGTTATGTCATATCATGGTCTTGCTTTGTTCTGATCCCTTTCTATTCCACTATTTCTCCCTTGTGGAATGAAGATGTTTGCCCTAACCTTTTGCATGTTGGAATTATTTAAATTTCCCTCTTTATTTTTACAGAGTCTCATAGGTAAGTGCTTGCCTTGAGCCTCAGAGAAGATTTTTGACTTGGACTTTTTGGTAGTACCAGAGCTGTTGAGACTTCAGTGGCTTTTGGAGATGAACTGAATGCATTTTGCGTAATTAGATGGAATTGAGTCTTTTGTACACTGGAGCAGAATGTTATGGTTTGATATAAAATGTCCCCTAGAAGGCTTATGTGTTCATGGGTGGAACTTTTGAGGGTGATTAGATCATGTGGGGCAATATATTTATCATTAAAGTGATCTCTTGATAAGTGCATAATTGAATGTGCTGTTAGGAGATGAGGACTGGTAAAGGAGGTGGGATGGAGCCATGGCCTGGAAGGATGTATTTGTTACCAAAACGTTGTGGTCAGCCTGCAGTGGGTGCCACTTTGCGGTATATGGGTGGACTCAGTCTTGGATCCTGCCCGAGAAGATTTTCAGGGAGGTTCACAAACAGAACTTAGAGTCAGAAAGTAATAGTTTCTAGCAAGCATGTTTAAAAGTGTCAAACATAGTGCACTCTAAACAAGGCTAACTTTCATAAGGACATTACACTTCGTAGAGTTCCAAGTGGCAGAACCAATATTAGCAATTGTCAGTAATGAAAGTATACCCTCAAGAAGAGGATGTAGAGCCCAGAGATGGCAACTACAGTAGGTTCCAGGCTTGGCTTTTCTTTTGTTTTCCTAGAATTTTGGGAGTGGTCAGGCATAGTAACTAGTAAACTTCTTTCCAATTGATGGCGAGTCTTCAACTTCATATCAGAAGGAATTTTTTACTTATATAGACCCAGTTGGAACCACTATAGCAGCCAAAGTCCATGAATGAGAAAGAGTCAAAACAACAATGCAAATATATATAAATGACTAGCTGGGTCAACAGAGTCAGTATAATTTAATTTGGGGCTTGTTCCCAAGGTGTGACTGTGTGGGAACAAAAAGCAGAAGACTGAACATGGAGGAAAACTTGTAAGGGAACATGATAAACTCTTTTCAGGAAGCTTGAGGACCACAAACACTGGAAATCTAGATCACAGCCTGTCTTGGATCTGTTCTCAGGGTCCTACTGGTAGTTTGCCAGATCCAACACATTTCTGGTTACCTACCTACTCTCTAATTTCCCTGAATTAACTGGGACCCTGAAATATTTCAGGATTGGAGACAGAGAAGTTCTTTTGAAGTTATTCCCTACTGAATAACATTGTTTTCTCATTCAGGAATAATAAAGGTCCTGTTCCTAAATCCTAGGGTCCTATTCCTAAATCCTAGGGTCCTATTCCTTTTTCTCTGTCTGAAGTTGGATGGCATGATCCCTGAGAGGGATTTTAGGCATTAAATATGTCACTGGCATGGTCAAGTCAGTTGATCAGGTGAAGACAAAATGTGAAGTTAACAGCCTCTAAGCAAGAAGAGATAAACATTATAAACATACTTAGGATACATGACTCAAATAGAAGGATTAGGAATATGAGAAAAAGGGGTTCTAGAAATGGGAGAAGTGAGGTCAGGACTCCCCTAAATGGACTGAATGGAGCCAGTGTATTTCCTCTGATCTTGTCAGCTCATTATTGGAGCTTTTAGAGATTTTGTGCTATTTGTTCCACGTGAATCACATAGAAACAAAACTCCATTTGTAGATACACACAAACTTTTCCCTGAGCAGTCACTAAATGATCAAATGTCCTCTAGTCTCATAAAATGACTTCAGACAAGGAATTAACTTCTTGGTCTAGTGAGTTTAAAAACCAGTGGATGGTGCCTAAGGACAGGACTTACTCCTAGGAGAAAGTCAAATTGAGAGTTGTCTCAGCAATTCCAGGGACTGCTATGCCAATGAGCGCCATCCCACCAAGAGTAGGAGTTAAAGTAGGAAGTCATTTGAAGTAGGATAATATCTCACCCCTGGCATAGGCATGGGAGTTGCAGCATTAGCAAGCCTTAATATAGAAGTCAGTGTTCTTATGGAGCTCTCCATCCAGGGAACAAGGAAGAGTAAACCTGGGTTCTATAGTTGAATTTAGCCCTGATGAAGTGGGGAGAACTGGGGTGAATGAGTGGAATTTGATCTACCACTGGGTATTTGATGTTTTGTCCCCCTTTCATGACTATAAAAGATTTGTAGGTGTTGTTAGTCCCATGGTTCAAAAGAGACCTAATGGTGGATAGCTCGACGGACTTTCCTGTTAGGTTTTTCCTTGGTGCCATAGAGAAGCAAGAGCAAAAAGAAGGAAAAAATAAAAGAAAGAAAAAAGTCCTTCATCGCAGGCACAGGAGGTCTGCAGAAGAGTACCAGATCCCCCTGAGGCTGATAAAAAAAGGGGCAGGTTTTTATTCAATTTGACAGGGGGTGGAGTTTGAAAGGGGCAGCTGATTGGAGGAATGTTGGCTGGGGCACAAAAAGCGGAAAGTTCAATCTCAGCTTGGAAGAAGAATGCAGAAGTTAGTATTGAAGGAACATGCTGTGGTCTTTAGGGTCCAGCACCATGTTGGGCAGATGCCACGCTGAGTCTGGCAGAGCTTCACATGGGAGGAACCCATTGTTTTCCTTGAGAGGAAATTCTTGGAAGGATCCCAGATGTAAATGCCTAACCTGTTGGAGGTATCAAAAACCAAGCAATGATCTCCCCTTGACTCCTAAATTGAGGTGAGAATCCAGGGATCTGCTTATCTTGGGAACTTACACAAAAGTATTTGTGGAAAGAGTAGAGTAGGTAACTTTACTCAGAAGAGTGACATTGTAAGACGGGAGTGTATAGAGAGGTTCTGTTGAGACATAGCGTCCCAAGATTTGGGAATGAGATGCAGGGGGATAAGGGAAACCAGAGGTTAACTTGGGGCTTCTGGAACAAGGTGTGACTATGTAGAATCAAAAGGTATAAGGCTGGATAGGAAGCAGAATTTGCAGGCGGGCACAATGTATTCTTCTCAGAAATCCTGGAAAGAACAAATTCTGGAAATCTAGACCATGGCCTTTCTTATCAGTTTCTTCCTCTTTCTCTAGCTCTCTTCCTCCTTTTCCTATTTCCAACTATCATAACGTAAGCAGATATTCTCTGCCATGCCTTTCATGCCATGATGTTTCTGCCTTGTAGCTAACAGACCATGGACTGGACTCTCTGACACTGTGATCCAAAATAAATTTCTCCTCCCTTAAATTGTATATATCAATATTTAGTTCCAGAGATAATAAAGCTGACTAACACAGTTCCAAAAGCAGTTCCTAAATTGAAGCCACTTTGAATAAGTTCTTTCATAACTTACCTGGAAATCCATGTTTACTCCTTTTCACTAGTACAATATCATTTCCTCTTTTCAGTATTCAATGTAAGGTGGCACATGACATCATTCCTTTCACTTTACTAGTACTTAAGGGAAACTCAAAATATGAAACTTTCCCTCAACCAATATATATTAGGTTAGCCTAAACTACAGACACTAAAATAGACAATATTGTCTAATAGTTAAGAATATAAACCCTGGAGCCAGATTCTGTAGGCTCCAGTGGTGGTTCCACTTCTTATTATCTGTGTAATCTTTGATACAATGCTTGTTAATCCCAGATTTCCTCATATGTGAAAGGATAAAATAATGTAATGTTGTCATGCAGATTAAATAATATAAATAAAGGTTGCAGAAGAGTACATGGTATATTTAGCTACTTCATAAGGGTTAGCTATTACTAAGATAATCATAAGCCTTAAACCATGTTGGCAAATTCATTAACATTCTTCCTATCAGAAATGGGCTAGTCTTAGGAAGGCATTCTTAATGGACAGAATGTACTAACCTTCAAGGTTAGTTAGAAAAAGTGATATGACTTCATTGTGGTCCTTCTTTTCCCCTAAGATGCTCATCTTTGAAATACAGTCATTATGCTATAAGTAAACAAGAAATAGGCACAAGTAAAAGCCTGTTCTTGCCAAATGTCCCAGCCAAGTTTCCAAGCAACTTGAGCATTAACTGGCTAACATTCATGTGAATAAGGCCTCGTGTATCCCAGTCCCCAGTCTCCACACCATCCCAGGTACTGCTGAGCTGTGAGTCTGAATTTAGTTGAATTCATTGATGTGAAGCACATAGACAAGAGGACTCACAAATCACCTCTCTTCCATCAGTTTTGTCTCCCTCCTATTTATTCAAGACTTCAAAGACAAAATAGTCCACATGAAATACTAGTCTGATACTGGGTGTGTTTCCTTGTCTTCCCATTAAACATCCCCAATGGTTAATTTCTAAGCTCCTCCTCCTGGCTTTCAAGCCCCTTGATAGTCTGGTCCTCCTTTATCTCTACTCTATCCTGAGCCTCCACCCTCTATGTTCTGTGGGTGGACTCTGTGAACTTTTTTTCTATTTCTTCTATTACAGTTTCTATTGGTGTTTTGGTCACGGACATGTGAGTTTTGTTTCTGAATGTTTGAAAGATAGATAAATCTTAAAAATGGAATTATTAAAGGAGTGGCACAGAAATGATATAGAGAATTTCATAGAAAGCTACCTAGGCATCTCATTTACCTAACTTCTTTCTCCGAAGATTTCCCTCTCTGAATAGCTAATTAAAAATTATTTTTCTCTATCTCTTGATAGAGATAGTTCCTCCCTTCATGATATCCATTTCCCATCACTACTTCCCACCACAAAACATGGTGAGCCACCTCTCTTTTACCCAATTGGTGCTTACTGCACCTTATGACTAGAGTACCATATGATCAGTGATCTATCTCCTTCCAACTATACTGTAAATGCAATGAAATGCCACACACCTGTAATCCCAGCACTCAGGAGGCTGGGGCAAGAGAATCCACTGCGAGTTCGAAGCCAGCCTGGGCTACATAGTCAGTTCAATGCCAGCCTGAACCACATAGCAAGGTCTCAAAAAAAATGCAATGAGAGTAAGAACTAATTCTGTTTTGGTCATCACTTTATCATTTAGTTCAGAGTGTGGCAGCCATATGTGTTCAATAAATACTTGTTGATAGTGGAAAAATGAAATAATATATGTTAAGTGACTAGCACTGAGTCGGACATGTAATCCTCAACTTCAAGTACAATTGCCTCTCTCTACATTACACTGATTAGTAACGTTTTGACAGATCTATTTCAGCCTCTAGAATACATTCATATTTATTGATTTAAAAACCTATTCTTAATTGCTGACTGAAGTCAGTAAATACAAAGTGTTTGTTTTTTATGTGACCAGGACCTGGAATTGTTCTTCACACACAAGATGCTTGAGAAATGTGAGCTGACCAAATCAACAGAGAGACAAATGCAGAAACAATTACAGTTCAGTGTGGTAAAGGTCAAAATCATACAAAGGTGAAACAGGAGCATAGAGAAAGAAATGCCAAATAAGCTTGAAAAGATGAAAAACCATATGGGAGACTTAAAATGTGAGCTTTATAAATGAGGTTTGTCAAAGGAAACAGCATGAACCAGAAAAGAGACATTTCACATTTATAACAAGTGATTCATCCAGGGCCTGAACTAAGAGGAAAGGAAAATAAAAGGTAGGAATAATGAGGTCTCAGAGTAGTAGGCAGGACTAAATCATAAAGACCACTGGATGCCAGCTAGCAGGCTAAAGGACTTTGTACTTTATCTCAAAAGTGACTGAAATAATAAAGAATTTTTTTCACTTTCATCAAGAAATAATAAGAATACTGAGAAGATGAAGTAAAATGCCTATAGGTTTGTGTTCCAGAATGGACGCTGTAGTAGCAACGTGGAGAACAGATGTGTAGTGCCAAGGAAAGTAATGTGAGTGTGAATGCCTGAGAGATGTATTCAGAGTGATGTCCGAAGAGAAAGCAGGTGTTGATGATATTTAGAAAACAATTGACAGGGATTTCTTTTGACAAAGACTAAGGCACAGAAGAATGGAAATATACAACAATTCCCAGATTTTGGGCTTTCAGTGGCCTGGTAGGTAGCGTAGCAATACATCACCAACCAAAGTAGAGGGGCAAGGAACACTGAGGTAGAAAAGAGATGGACCAGGAGGAAATGGTGGTTTTTGATCCGGCCCGCGGATCAACTCATGGGTCTCGCCTGGAGGAGAGATGGGATGGGGGATGGGGGCAGGGCAAGAGGAGAGAGAAATGGATACAAGTCGAGCAGTTCCGATCAAGTATCGTTTATTGCGGAAGTGTTTACAGCTTATATAGAAGCAGGAACGGAAGCTGTCATCGCACAGGGGTGTGGTGAGCAGGGATAGGCTGTTGTCATTTCCGGGTTAGGCTGGAGAGGATCATGGGAAATGT
>RJWM01033657.1:0-20405 GCA_004363535.1 Dasyprocta punctata
AAATTTATGAACAACTATACCAATAAAATGCTAAATATTAATGATTTATGAATTTCAATTAAAAAGCAGAGAATTCACTTTTGATAATCAAAAATATGGCTCAACTATATGCTATCATTAAAAAATTCAGCTTAAAAACATTGGAAATCAGTATGAAAAAATATACTATAGAATCATTAATTAAATGAAGTCAGAGTGGATATATTAATATCCATTTGATCTTGTTTTGTAAACCTATAATGTTACTATTGTGGATTTGCTGTTGTCGTTTGTTTGTCTCTTTTGCTTTTTGTCTTTCTTATATGTGTCTTTTTTCTCTTAAATAAAAAATATATTAAAAAATTTAAAAATTTAAAAAATAAAAAAACAAAAAACAAATTATTATCTTGGATTTTCTAGGTAGATAATCATGTCACCAAAAACATAATGCTTCATCTTCTGTAATGCTTATGGCTTTTACTTCTTTAGTTTTCCTTTTGCTGTCTTAGGATGCCCTTTGGACCATGTAGCTGAATAGTGGTAATAAGAGCCATCCTTGCTTTTTTTTCAATATATTGGTGGGACTCAGACTCCTACATGGTAAAAACTTATGCTCCTACAATATTTGAATATTTACAATCAGTAATTTTATAGTTAAGAAGACTAGTATATTTAAAGAATAAGCCTCACTAAAATAGACTATTCTTTACAATACTCCTTTTTGATGACATCCCCGGACTAAAGTTTATAGTTAAAGTGCACAGATTATATTATCCAAATAAAAATGGTGAAATAAATAGTAAACATATTTATTCTGATGACCTAAGAAACTCTGATCTAACGTCTGTGGGTAGTACAGAACAGTACTTAATTCTGACATATTTTGTACTTATCACCATTATAATCACCACTTTCAGAACTACGGGGTGAAGATTTGGAGAGAAATTCACTCATAAAGAACACTCTTAATGTGCTGATTCAGTGGGAAACATCCTGATTCAAACATTCACCAACTTCTTCCTCTGGGACAAAAATTTCAGAAAGGAACACCTAGAAACAAAGAAGAAGAAATCAGCCACCCAGCCAGAAAGAAGGATAAAGCTGAGACTTTTATGGGTAAATGGATACAACCATGCTCCTAAGTGAAATAAATCAGACTTGCATGTGTAATCATCATTTTGTATCCCTTGTGTGAGAAACTGAAAGAGTAAATAAGGTCTAAAATGTATAATAGACATTGTGAAATGGGAAGAAATTGTTCAGAAAGAAACAGGAACTAGGATGGGTGTAAGGAGAAAGGACAATGGGAAAAAGGGAAAAAACACAGGTCAGTTATACTATTAGTGTCTCTTAGATCATTAAAAAGAAAGGTTTGTACTAATATCTATTGGAGAAGTTTTTATGTCCATATCTTGTACCCTAAAGATACTTTAGAGATCTTGTACTTTAAAGATAACAACATGTAATGTATTAACTATTGCTAATCTCCTATTATTTTGTTATGAAATTTTGGTTTACCTTTTTTCCATAAAATAAAAGAGAAAAAGAAAAAAAAGACGAACTCAGGTAAATTAGGCAACATAAACGCTGCTAAACATGCATGAAAAACTTTTCAGTTTCTAATTTAGGAGGCAACTCGTACTTGCAGTTTTGTAACTGTGTCCTTGTTAAATATATTCATCTACCTGCTTCTTTTCGCATTTGTAAAAGTGAGCATATTTTTAAATCTTAACAAATGGCTGTGTGCTTTTTTTCATAGCCTTGAAGGTAGAGAAGAAGCTGTCATGATTATTCTGCTCCACATCTCTCCCATGACTTCAACACTGCCCAGAGACATGGAGACCAAGAACCACAGCAGCAGCACCTCAGCCTTCATCCTCCTGGGCCTCTCTTCCAACCCACAGCTGCAGAAACCGCTCTTTGCCATCTTCCTCTTCATGTACCTGGTCACCATAGTAGGGAATGTGCTCATCATCCTGGCCATTCGCTCTGACTCCAGGCTCCACACCCCTATGTACTTTTTTCTCAGCAACTTATCCTTCATGGATATCTGCTTCACAACAGTCATCGTGCCCAAGATGCTAGGGAATTTACTCTCAGACACAAAAGCTATCTCCTATGTAGGCTGCCTGGTTCAGATGTACTTCTTCATGGCCTTTGGCAATACTGACAGCTACCTGCTAGCCTCCATGGCCATTGACCGGCTGGTGGCCATCTGCAACCCCTTCCACTACGATGTGGTTATGAGCCCACGACGTTGCCTCCTCATGCTGTTGGGTTCATGCACCATCTCCCACCTGCATGCCTTGTTCCGGGTGCTACTCATGTCTCGCCTCTCTTTCTGTGCCTCCCACGTCATTAAGCACTTTTTTTGTGACACCCAGCCTGTGTTAAAACTGTCCTGCTCTGACACATCGTCCAGCCAGATCGTGGTCATGACTGAGACCCTGGCTGTCATCGTGACCCCCTTCCTGTGCATCCTCTTCTCCTACCTGCGAATCATCATCGCTGTGCTCAGAATCCCCTCCGCAACTGGGAAGTGGAAAGCCTTCTCCACCTGTGGCTCCCATCTCACCGTTGTGGCCCTCTTCTACGGGAGTGTCATCTATGTCTATTTCAGGCCCCTGTCCATGTACTCAGTGGTGAAGGACCGGGTAGCTACAGTTATGTACACGGTAGTGACTCCCATGCTGAACCCTTTCATCTACAGCCTGAGGAACAAAGATATGAAGAGAGGTTTAAGGAGATTAAGGGACATAGTTCACTTATAGAAAGAACCAAATGATGCAGTATCATAAGTGAGAGATGACCTAAGAGCTTATCAGGTTAAGTTTTCTCTCTATTCGCTTTCCACATGGCACTCAAAAAGGTCACAAGAGTTGATGTTCGATACCATTAAAAGCATGGAGTTGGGGACGAAATACTTGATTAATTTCTCTCAATGGCCTTGACCTCAACCAGTGAGGGAACAAAGTTTTGTACACATAACTCTTCTACAATGATGACAGTGAATAGTAGAAAGGAATTAAAATGTCTTATTAATTCTCAGAAGAGGAATCTACATGGATTTTATAAAGAATTAAAAAAGACTTCTTAGAGGAGTAACCTAGAATCATCCTAATGTACAGACTTAACAACTGACAGAGGAAGTTTCAAAAGATAAAGAAATTACAAAGCATTTCAAGCAG
Source organism: Dasyprocta punctata (assembly GCA_004363535.1). Taxonomy (NCBI): domain Eukaryota; kingdom Metazoa; phylum Chordata; class Mammalia; order Rodentia; family Dasyproctidae; genus Dasyprocta; species Dasyprocta punctata. The sequence goes on from RJWM01033657.1 coordinate 3,168, forward strand.
TGGAAAATATACAAGTACATAAGGTCAATAAATGCTGGAATATTTTTGAGGGACAGAAAAGTTCTGTGAGGCTTGTTCAATTTGAGAGTAAGGAGAATGAGGCTAGATAGAAAAACTACAAAAGATATTTACTATCTATACCAAGTGTCAGGGCATTATGAATTCTCGATACACACTGCTCTTTCTCTTCCCTCTTAATTCTTCCTTTCTCCAACAAGTCCAGGTTGCTCACTATGCTGCCCTTCCGATTCAGGAGAAAGCAATGTGTACTGGGCAGTCTAGGTGAGGTTTGCTGTGGCAATCAACAATCTCAAAATCTCAGTACCTTGAAACCAATGATTTATTTATCATTTGTACTACATATCTGTTGTGTAAAAGTATAGGGTGATTTAAACACTCAGCAACCCAAGATTATGGAGCAGCCACCATTGTAAACATTAGCCATCATTCTGTCAGAAGTTGAGAAATACTCATGAATACTCATGTTGCCAGTTAAATACTGTAGTTCACATGTGACCCACATCGCCTCTGATCAGAATTTATTGTCCACAAGGAATTTCATGGTCCAGTTCAAGCACAGGGATCTAGGAGATGCAAACCAATTGTGTCAGAAGTATTTAGTGAACAATATTAATGGCTACTACACAACTATGAAACACACTAAAGGGCCAGGGATGTAGCTCAGCAGTATAAGCACCTGCCTGGCAAGCGCAAGGTCCTGAGTTTGATTTCCAGTACCAAAAAAAACAAAAATAAATTAAAAAATAGAACACACAAAGACAACAATGTAATTAGTTGTTTCATCATTCCTTCCTGATTGGTACTGCCAATAGCAACTGTAAGGTAAGATTTATACTGACTCTGGACCCTTCTACCTCAAACATTTTAGGTTTATCATAGCCACCAGCTTTGTGGGTAGCAAGATTGTTAATGACAGGACCTGGTACTGAATACAAGACTTTTCACCTTAAAGATATAGAAATAACTGTTTGATGTTGAATGGAACATAGAGATACCTAGCATCCAACAAATTTTCAGCCTTTGCTTTCACTTTCTCTCCTCCACTAATCAAAGAGTAACCAGCAAGCCAGGAAGGAAACCCAATTTGCAGTAACCTCTATATTTGTACAGTACACCTGTTGTTTACCACACAATATCCCACCTATCACTTGGTTCGGGATATACTGACTTTGAAGACATGTACTATTTCCAGTTATTCACTTTACATGTCACAGTTTTATGTGCTCAATTCAGTACAGTAACCCACTTTAGAATGTAAAGTCTAGTATATGTTAAATAAGTTAATTCATTAATGATGGTTTCTGTTAATTTCAAAAAATAATTCAGTCTGAGGGCTGGGGTTTAGCTCAGCAGCTCAAGTGCCTGCCTGGTAAGCATGAGGTCATAAGTTCAATCCCTGGTACCAAAAAGAAAATATAATTTAGTCCTTTGATCCTAAGAACAATACCTTGCTTTTTAGTTCTAAGCTTACTCTACCATCAGCCCAAGACTTTTTAAAATTAATTCATGTTATTTATTTCTATCAGAAAAAATAGATACATTTCTTGATAGTCGTGTTTACAAACATACTTACTGTGCATAGTTTTAAACAAATAATGTACATTTTTCTTTTATATCTTATTTTAGTATTAAAGATGGAATATTGCATTACTAGTGCATGCTTGCAATACACAATGAACACATACATCATGGGGAGCTTGCGCATGTATATATCTCATCTTTATCCTTTTTACTTCCCCTTTCCCTCCCTTCTCTCCTATCTTCCTCATCCCTATATCCCCTTCCTTTTTCAAAAGGACTACCTCCCTTTTCCTAGTATTTATCTTTTTTTTCTCTTTAAAGTATTTGTACTTTGGGTTTCTAATACAAGAGAAACAGGCCGTATTTAAATTTCTGTGTCTGATTTATTTCACTTAGCATTATGGTCTCAAGGTGCTTCCATTTTCATACACACATTTCAAATTTATCCTTCTTTATGGCTCATTAGTATTCCATTATGTATATATACCACATTTTCTTCATCTGTTCATCTGTTGATGGGAATATAGGTCATTTCCAAGATCTAGCTACTATTAGTTGTGCTGCTATAAGCACAGGCATGAGTATAGCATTGGAATTTGAGGATACAAATAATGGTTTTAATTTGTGTCTATGTTCTATTTTCTTAAGCTTGCATTGTTTCTAAAAGTAAATCACCTATAATTCTAATCTTTGTTTTCCCTACAAATTGTTATTTTTCTCTGTCTGGTCTTATTTCTGGGTTTTAGAAGTTTAACTAGTTTGACTATGTATGGGTAACTTTGTGTTTATTCTGCTTGGAACTCAATGAGCTTTTTATACATATGGATAGATATTTTTATCACATATGGACATTTTTAGACCAGTATTTCTTCAGTTGTTTTTTGCCACTACAAATCTTTCCTCTCCTCTTCTCTCCTCTCCTTTCCTCTCTTCTTTTCTCCTCTCCTCTTTTCTCTTCTCTTTCTGGGACTCTAACTGTATCATATTTAATCTTTAGGTGGATTCACAAAAATAAAAAAAGCAAACATAATACTAAAACAAAAACACACAAAGCATCACCCTGACATTTGAAATACAAAAGGCCCAACAGCTACATGATCACAAAGTGTCAAGCTCTGAGCAGGAAGAAACAGAAAACCAACAATTTCTGCCTGAGATTATAATAGGGTGAAAAACAAATTAATATTTACTCTCAGAGAAATTTATGATAGACCATTTTGAAAGTAGAAGCAAAGACTTGAGAGAGTTTTGTCCATTAAATTTTCAATGCAAAAGGACTCTTATATTTAGAGCAACCTAAAAGTAAATTATCATATAATTTCTTCAAATACGAAGTCTCACAGCAAGAGAGAAATTATGAAAACAGATTCCAAGTTGACCAGTATTTGTTTTAATTTGAGGCAAAAAAGAGAAAGTCCACAAAAAGTGGAGAAGAGGAACAAAACCAGGTGTCTCTGACTACTGTGGGAAACAACAGTAAAAAATAATATTTCAAGATACTCAAGAGCATGTGAACCAAGAGTTCATATTCAATCAAAATTACTTTCAAGAACTAAGGAATTTACTACAGAAAAAAACTTCAGACAGACAGCCTAGTGACCTGAAAGACATCAATTTAATAACTGTTGATAAGTAATTACATCACTCTGAAAAAGAAGATCAAAGAGAATATCAGAAAATGGAAAGATATACTCTAGTCTTTGATAGGAAGAGCCAATATAACTGAAATGGCTATACTTCCAAAATTGATATATGGATTTAATGCAATCTCAATAAAAAGAACAACAAAATTCCTCACAGATCTAAAGAAAACAAACCTAAAATTTATATGGATGCAGAAGAGACTCAGAATAGCAAAAGGAATCCTGGGTAACAGAAGAAAAGCAGGAGGCATAGCGATCTCAAATTTGAAATTATTATTACAAAACTACAGTGATTAAAAAAACAGGATGGTACTGACACAAAAGCATACATACGAGTCAATGGAACAGAATGGAGAAAGAAGAAGCAACCCCAGGCACATTCAGCTATTTGATCTTTGACAAAGGGGCTGAGAACACACACAGGAAGAAAGACAGCCTCTTTAACAAATGGTGCTAGGAAAATTGGATATGCACATGAAGATGATTGGCTCTAGAACCGAACACCTCAGTATATACTAAAATAAAATAAAAATGGATCAAAGATGGAAATGTTAAAACAGAAACACTGAGTCTTCTAGAAGATAAACTGGTAAAACTCTTGAAGACACAGGAATAGACAAGCACTTTGTGAACAGAACCCCACTGGCACAAGAAATAGCATTCTATCAATTAAAAAGTTTCTGCACAGCAAAGGAAACAGCCAACAGGGTAAAGAGACAACCTAAAAAAAGGGGAAAATTTTTGTGATCTACTCCTTGGACAGAGGACTAACATCTACAATACATAGAGAAGTCAAAAAATTAGATCCCTCTCAATTTTAAAAAACAATCAAAAATAGGCAAATAAATACATTGGCCATTAGAGAAATGTAAATTAAAGCAATAATGAGATTCTGTCTTGCTCCATAAAGAAAGGCTATCATCTAGAAATCAAATAACAACAAATGCTGTCGAGGTTGTGGGGAGGAGGGAGGTGAAAAGGGAAGCCTTGTACATTGTTGATAAGAATGTAAACTAATACAACCACTATGGAAATTAGTATGGAGATTCCCCAAAATCCTAAAACTAGAAATTACATTTGACCTAGATATCCCCCTTTCAGGCATTTCCCAAAAAAGTTAAAGGCATCATTTTACGGTGATATATGCACACCCATGTGTATAGTAACACGATTTTTAAAGCTAAATCTTACAAATAGCCTGTATGCCCACTAACAGTTGAAAAAAGAAATGTGGCATATACACAATGGGGTTCTACTCTGCCACAAAGGAGGATAAACTTGAGTGATTTGTGGGTAAATGGACGCCCCTTGAGACAATAGTAAGTGAAATCTATCAGACACACAAGCTTAACTATCTCATGCTTTCTCTTACATGAGAAGCCCAAAATATAAATAGAGCAAAATAGAAGATACATAAGGAAGCCAGGAGGTGTTTTTAAACTGGGAAGGGGAACAAGAGATAGATGGAGGCAGAAGCAGAGGATGGAAGGAGGATTTTTAAGAAAAAAGTAAAAGGAAAGGAGATAGAGCTTTTGTAAGAAAAAGGACAAAAAAAAGAAGGAGCAGGGAGGGAGAGGAAGGGTGAAGGATGAAAAAAGAATTAAAATGTTTTATATATATATGTACCAACTCCCTGTTATAAATGTAATCATTATTTCCTGCAAACATGTACTAATAAAACTGTTTAAGATTAATTTTATTTATACACTTTCTGTACAAAATAATCACATTCATCATAGGGAATGTTCACTTGTACCTAATAAAAATCTTGATTCTTCTTTTTCTCATTCCCTTCCCCTCCCTTCAACTTTTCTTTCCTTCCTTCAACTTTTCTTCCCCTCTTTATTAGTCTCCTTTCCCATAGTAACAAGTAGAATACCTAGGAATCAAACCCAGAAGTGTTTAACTCCATGGCTACTATGTAATATTGGTGGGGGTTTTTTGTTTGTTTGGTTGGTTGGCTTTTTGAAGGGAGGGGTCTTTTTGAGACAGAGTCTTACTATGTAGTGCAGGCTGGCCTTTAGCCCACTTTGTAGCCCAGGCTGGTCTCAAACTTGCAACAATTCTCCTGCCTTAGCCTCCTGAGTGCTGGGATTACAGGCATGCATGTAATACTGTTTTTAATTAGTCATGCATTTTAATTAGTTATGCATTACTTAACAACAGGAACACAATCTAAGAAATGCATCATTAGACAATTTCATCAATGTGCAAGTATTATAGAGTATACTTACACAAACTAAGACAGCTGCATCACTAGACAATATTATCTCATGTGACCACCACTATGTATGTGGTCTGTTGACTGAAACATCATTATGTAGTGCATGACTCTATATAGAGACAGATAACATAGAAAGAGCACTGGATAATGCATCTAAACATGTACACCTCCTAAGGACTTCGGTGGTGAATTTCTCATTTGATTTTCTTTTCCACTGTGACTGGAGCAGAAGTGAGAAAACATATATGCTGAGTTGAACTCTTCTATAGGAAAGGAGACTAAGGAAAGATAGGCTCAGTGTTCCAAATGTTACACCCTAATGGTAGGATGATGTACACATTTCCACATAGCGCTAAGAGATCATACTAAACGTGCACTAATACACATAATAATATGTTTGAAACATTAGCTGGACAGTCAATTTTGCACATAGGAACCTTTACAAATTGTTCACAGGAAAATCCTTTTATAAATGTGCTTATAATCCCATCATCTCTTGAAACAGTGAACCACTACACCTTTATTTAGCTTTCATCCAAGATGGATATAAGGCGTGACGAATGTGTCATACGAATGCGAAAAACATGCAAAACTACATAAGGTAATAACTCATTTAAGGCTAAGCAGAAGAGAGGAAGTTTGTTCTAGGTCAGTGATTCTCAAGTTATGGTCCATAGAATTATAGAGTCCCAAAGACTGTAGCAAGAGTCCTGACATCAAAATAATTTTCATAATGCTACTAAGATGCTGTATTAGTCAGTTTTTCCATCACTATAGCACAATACCCAGCATCCACAATTTGAAGAAAGAGAGGCTTATTTAGCTCATGTTTCATAGGATTCAGTCTATAGTCAAGTAGCCATCTCTGACTTACTGGTTCTACCAAATACATGCCATAAATAAGAAACATAAAATTCAGAGAAGTTACAAATTGCCTCAAATTGCAGCTACTTGGTCTGACTAAATTGCAGGAATCTACACTCAATCTTTTCCATGGAAACACAAGCCCCCTGCACTGCTACTACTGCCAACATCTCAGGACCAAACCTTCTCTACTTAAGTACCTCAATCTCTTTCAAAATCAAGATGATAACAAGCCACTAATTATCTCAGATCTGAATAAACGTGTTAATCCTAATATTCTGCAATCTCTACTCTTCTCCCAAGCCTACATTCTTAATGAGCTCCCTGGGGTCGGTAGATGGAAAGACAGCTTGTCTCCTTAGGGTGAGGTTATCTGAAGAACAGTAGCCTCCTTCCAGGTCTCCACTCCTTCCTCACCATTTGGTGAAATCTGAAATGGATAGCAATGGCAGGTGGGGGTAGAGAAAAGCCACATGCTACTCATGCCTGGGGTCACATTTGAAAAAATGATCACCACAAAGGAAGAAAGGGAAGTGACTGAAATGAAAGTCATACACACACAACTCCCAGGGTATAGTGACTCCTGTTACCTCCCATACCCAGTTTGGATCCTTTCATTCTCCACCTAGTATGAGAGCTCTGCTCCTCTCCCTATGCCCCACCCCATTCTTCTTCTAGTCACAGAGGTCCATGAAGCTGAGGAGAAGATGGTTGGACCCTCAAATGGCCACCCTGAAGGTCACCAAGCCTTTTCTCAGTAAGTAGCTTTATTATTTTTAATCCCATCTCTATACTGAAATCCTGCAATCCCAGATCATTAGAAACTAGAGATTGTTTTTATAATCCTCTTTTTAGAAATATGTAATCCAAGATTCTGTACAACTGAGACTATAAACTAGATCATCTACCTATACTAATTAAACTTTAGGCATCCTGTCTAAACTTTTATCAGGACAGTCTCCACATAACTTTCTTTCCCTTCCATTTGTACAGCACAGGAAGGATTTGTTACTGGTGCATAATATTTCACAAAAAGGGGTTCTGTACTTTGAGAGGGATGTTGTAACTGACACACAACCCAACTGACCCTAGAGCTGGCCACTGAGAAAAGCTCGATTCTATGTGCTCAACTTCTGGACATCTTCAGGCAGCATGGACCGTAAGATCACACACAAGGTTGATAAGGGAAGAGAAAACTTCTGGTAACTCCTGGGTTGTCATACCATTTCAGCTGATAATTTGTGATAGCCCCTTCTGAGCCTCAATTTTTCCTTATTAAAATGAATGCATTGTTCTCAACCACATTTTCATACTACTACTTATGCAGTTATTCAATGTATAAAACACATAAATAGAATTCTTGCAATTAAAGACTAGACCTAGAGCCCCTCCATTCAGCAATCCCCTCATCGGCCTGAACCTTTTGGGGTGGTTCCTGAGTCTCCTAGAGAACACAATTGGAAAACTATGGAACAAAGTTCTAGAATCACTTCCATCCCAACAATCTAGAATTTCACAAATACGGTGGATCTTCGGTTCACAAATTTAATTCTTTCCAAGATTCTGATCATAAACCAAATTGGACGAGAATCAAATCAAATCCAATGGTTAGGTTCAATGTTGATCGCATGGGGAAATTTGATTCTGTTCTTGTTTGATTCACTTTGCAACCAGAATTGTGGAAAGAATTAATTTTGTGGACTGAGGTACCACTGTATCTTTCTGTCCCCTATGACACTACATTATAAAATGAAAAACATGGCCACCACGCATGGAGCTTTAGCTATGCCAGGCTGTGGCTAGCAAAAGGTGATTGTAGGCAATATAATAGAGTCCCCACTATTGCAAATGACTGTACAAAACCATCCTCATCCTTGAGCTTTTATGTGCCTGTGTGGAGATTGCTGGGACATGCATTCAGGAGCCTTGGGTCATGGTATGTTCATGAGACAGTTTGCTCTTCAGAATATTACAACAATGTACACTCAAACTGGCAGTAACTATGGGTCCCTATACTTTCATATCCCTACTAACATTTGTCATTATTCTCCTTTCCAATGTTTGCTGAAGTAACAAATGTAAAGTAAAATATTATTTACTTTTCCATTTCTCTGCTAGCCAATGAATTTTACCATCTTTTCATACACTTGTTAGCCTTTTGGCTATCTTCTACACTTTTCTATGGTGGGTCTTGTATTTTTCCTTCTGAAATAAGAATGATAATTAAGTAGTCTAGCTATTAGCATGTCATCTGTCCTTTGTGTGACTTTTTATTTCTAATTGTGATGTAATCAATTTAATTTTTGTCTTGTAGCTTTTCAATGTTGGGAGTCTTTTTTAAATTCTTCCCCCTCTAATTCATAGATACGCTGCTATATTTTTACTGTTTACTTCATAGATTTATGTGTCACATGTAAAACCATGATACATCTGGATGCCACCTTTATAAATAATGTTAGTTTAAAAGTCTCATTTATTATCCTCAATATACTGAACTAGTTTTTTCCAATACTCCAGCATTCCATTCTTTATCTACTGGTGTTTTTAGTACTACAGAATTCTTACATAAATGTCAGTCTCTCTGTTCTATATTTTATCTAGCCTGTTTCCATTGGTCTATTATCTATTCCTTTTTTATTTTTATTTTTCTGTCTTTTTGAAACCAGGTCTTGCTATGCAGTTCAGGCTGGCCTTGAGCTCACTTTGTAGCCCACACTGGTCTCAAACTTTCAACGATCCTCCTGCCTCAGCATCCCAAGTGCTGGGATTACAGGTGTGCACCACCATGCCCAGCATATTATCTATTCTTGCATCAAAAAACTGCACTACTCCATATCATTACAGACTTTAATTTTTCTTAACCTCTGAAAAGGCAAGTGTCTGTCTTTGCTCATCATTTTCAAATTTAACGTGGCTACTTCCAAGTCTTTATTGTTCCATGTAAGCGTGGGAATAAAGTTATCGAGGACTTTCAAAATCCAACAGGTATTTTAAGATTGAATTAAATTTATAGATTGATCTAGGAAATAGCATTTTAATGCTATTTTATCCAAAAAGATAGACTTTCTCCCTATTTATTTCAATCACATTATCTGCCCTTCAGTTAAAGTGTTTCCACTTTAACTTATTGGTTGATTTTTTAATCTTGGCCATTCTTTCTGGAGTGAGATGGAATCTCAGTGTTGTTTTAATTTGCATTGCCCGAATGACCATTGAGGCTGAACATTTTTTCATATATTTATTTGCCATTTGTATTGCTTTCTCTGAGAAGTGTGTATTCAACTCAGATGCCCATTTTTGGATTGGGTCCTTAAATTTTAGGGGCCTGATTTCTTTTAATTCTTTATATGTTTTAGATAGAAGTCCTTTGTCTGATGGACAATTGGCTAAGATATTTTCCCAGTTCATGGGTTTTCTTTTCACTTCGTGGGAGATTTCCTTTGACATGCAAAAGCTTTTTAGTAAGACAAGATCCCAGTTGTTGATTCTGGGAAGTGTTTCCCGTGCAGTTTGACTTTTGTTCATGAACTCTCTGCCTATTGCTATGTCATCAAGATTTTTACCTACTTTGTCTTCCAGCAAGTTTAGTGTCTCTGTTTTAATATTCAGATCTTTGATCCATTTTGACTTTATTTTAGTGCATGGTGATAGACATGGCTCTAGTTTTAGTTTACAGCATATAGAAAGCCAGTTTTTCCAGCACCAATTGTTAAAGAGGCTATCTTTCTTCCAATGTACATGTTTGGCCACTTTGTCAAAGATGAGGTGGCTAAGTGTGTTTGTAGTTGTTCCACTTTAACTTAGATAAACTCCTAGAGTTTTAAAGACTTTGCTACAACAATGAGTAGCATCTTTTCATTATATATTCTGCTTATTTCTAGCCTAAAGAAATGCTATTGAATGCATTTTATGAAATAATCACACATCAAGAAATCATACTATTAGTTCTAGTAGTTTATCAGTTGACTCTGCTCTTTTTTTAATGATCTTATTTTCTTTAAATAATGAAAAATTTCTATATTTTTTCTTCCATTCCATTCCATTTGTTTGTTTGTTTTTTCTTCTTACAGTATTAGTCAGGATTTTCAATACCACGTGAAACTTTTGTGATAATAATGGTTGTCCTAACCCATTTATCTTTTTTTGTATAAAACACTTACTTTACTGAGTTTTTTTTAAATTTGATACATATCCACTGTATTACAATTGAGCCATTAATCTTGCAGCTTCATCAACATTAACTGGTTCATTTTCATGATGGTGCTGATTAACAGGCTCTTTCTGCATAGGTTCGAGAACAAGCCTTTTTGAGAAGTGTACAAATTCCTTCTGAATATTTACAAAATTATTCACTCTGAGAACCTTTTCATCATTCTCAATGTTTATCTTCTTACGATTAGTGGTGACTGGTTTTGCTTTACTTTTAGACCTAAAGCTTTTTGGTTGGCTATGTGAAATACATTCTTGAACTTCTGACCTCTTAATTTATTCTTGGTCATTGTCTTTGATTTCCACATGTAGTTGCTCAAGCTTCAGGTGATGCCACCTGCACTCCTATTTATTTATCTTGAAAGGAATATATATAAGGTTTTTTTCACTTAATATGGTATATGTTAAAGGGCTTTTCTATGTATGTTTTTTACTCAGTTAAAAAAATTTTTTCTTCCATTCCTTCCTACTTAGCTAACAGAGTTAATCATAAACAGTTACTGAACCTTGAAATTTTTTCTGCTTCAACTGATATTATTATGTATTTTATTAATGTAGAAAAGTATACTGATGGATATTTTTATATTGAACCATCTTTGCATGACTGGGACCCACTCGTTTATTCACGGACTATATTTTAGTGCTGTGTTGGATTCACTTAACCATTGCTTAATTTGGAATTTTGCATCGTATTTTTAAATAAAATGAGCACATAGCTTTATTTTTTTTTCTGGCTTTTGAATCAAGATTAAACTAATCTTGTAAAATGAACTGAGAAGGTGTTTTCTTCTTCCTGGTTTCTGGAACAACTTGCACAAAAGAGAACACTTTTTAAAGTTTAGTTGAATATACCTTAAAACCATTTAGGTATGGAGTTTTTCTTAAATTTGAGGGGTTTTTCTTAAATTTATTCAAGGGAGGTCTTTGACTAGCATTTCTAGTTCTTTACATTAGTTAGTGTATTCGTATTATTTCTATATATTTTATGTGTTTATAGAAATGTATCTATTGCATTTAAATTTTCTAATTTTATTCATAAAGCTTACTATTTTCAGTCTTGCCAGAAATCTATTTCATTGATTTTTTAAATCTGGCTGGCATATTACTTATCTATGGTTGCTGTAACAAAGGACAACAAACTTTGTGACTTAGAACTGTATTCTTTTCTTTTAAGAGAAAAGAGACACAGAAAAAGACAAAAAGCAAAAGAGACAAACAAACAACAACAACAAATCCAATACAATAATATTATATGTTTACAAAACAAGATGATAGGAATTTGACAATGGTTGCAATATTGCATATCATTACCTTCAAAAGTGTTGTTTAGATTACCAGATATAGACATGTAAAATTGATCTAATCACATGAGTATTAATTATTCTTTTCCAATAAGTAACACATTTAATAGTATAGTCATTTTAGCTATCTTATGTATACATATATACAAATTTATGTCTTTTTCTTTTTCCCTTTCTTCTTTCCTCCTTTCCCCTATCCCAATTACCTTTTCTCTTTGAGCAGTTTCTTACCCCTACACAGTATTTATTATAGATTTTGGATCTTACATACTTTTAAGTTTCTTACAGTAGGGAGACAGTACGGTATTTACACATGTGAGTTTGATTTATTTCACTTATGAGTATAGTCTCAAGTCGTGTCCATTTACTTATAAAAGTCTCGATGCAATCTTTCTTGATAGCTGAGTAGTACTCCATTGTATAAAAATACCACATCTTCTTTATCCATTCTTTGATTGATGGGTACTAGGGTTGTTTCCAAGATTTGGCTATTACAAATTGTGTTGCTATAAATATGAGTGCACACATATCACTGTAGTATGATGTTTTCAATTCTTCTGGGAAAATGGCCAGAAGCGGGATAGGTGGGTCAAATGGGATCTCTAATCTTAGCTTCTTGGGGAATCTCTACATTGATTTCCACCTCATCTTTGACAAAGGAGCCAAACATGTACACTGGAAGAAAGATAGCCTCTTTAATAAGCTGGAAAAACTGACTTTCCGTATGCTGAAAACTAAAACTAGATCCATGTGTATCACCATGCACTAAAATAAAGTCAAAATGGATCAGAGATCTGAATATTAAAACAGAGACACTACATCTGCTGGAAGGCAAAGTAGGTAAAAATCTTGATGATATAGGAGTAGGCAGAGAGTTGATAAAATAAAACTGCACAGGAAATACTTCCCAGAATTAGCAACTGGGATCTCGTCTTATTAAAAAGTTTTTGCGTGTCAAAGGAAATCTCAAACAGAGCGAAAAGAAAACCCATGAACTGGGAAAATATCTTAGCCAACTGTCCATCCGACAAAGGACTTTTATCTAAAACATATGAAGAATTTTTTAAAAATCAGGCTCCTAAATTTCAAGAACCCAATCCAAAAATGGGCATCTAAGATTAACACACACTTCTCAGAGGAAGGAATACAAATGGCAAATAAATACATGAAAAAATGTTCAACATCAATGGTCATTCGGGAAATGCCAATTAAAACAACACTGAGATTCCATCTCACTCCAGAAAGAATGGCCAAGATCAAGAAGTCAATCAATAATAAATGCTGCAGGGGCTGTGGGTAAAAAAGAACTCATCTCCACTGTTGGTGGGAGTGTAGGCTGGTGCAACCACTGTAGAACTGTATTCTTTCACGGTTCTGAGATCCTGAAGATCAAAATCAGTTTCACTGGGCTGAAACAAAGGTAAACGGGACCACGATCCTCCTGGAGGCTCTAGAAAATAATCCATCCCTTGCTTCCTCCAGCTTCTGGTAGTTCCCAACATTCTTTAACTTAGGGTCACATTAGTCTAATCTGAAAAACCAGAAATAGCTTTTCATCTTTGTGACTCTGCTTCCCTTTACTTCCTCCACATGATTCTCTTTGTATGTCAAACCACTCTCTCTTCTTATAAGGACATTTGTGATCGCATTGAGAGCTTACCTGGATATTTCAAAACAATTTCTCCATCACAAAATTCTTAATCACATCTGCAAAGAACCTTTTTCCATATCTGCTGTAGATATTGCAAGTTTCACCTTTTGGACAAGGAAGCAGAGCTGAATCTCTTGTTCAAACTCACAAAATTCAGTGTAAAATTGAAAGTGAAATCAAAGTATGCCAAAGCCAATCCTAATGAATTATATTGTAGACTATATAGAAGTCTGCATGACTGGCTCCCCTCATGCAGTGCACAAACTGGAAAACCTCGTGAGGTACCTATACCCTTGATCATATTGAAAACTCCAAGCCAGGACATACATCTAACTTTCCTTCTTTTTTTTTTTTTTTTTAATTATAGGACAGCAACGCCAAAGGAAAACCAGAGCCACATAACTGAATTCCTCCTTCTAGGACTGACCACTGATCCCAAACAACAGGTATGGCTTTTTGCGAGCTTCCTTGCCATGTACCTTGTCAACATTATTGGCAACTCAGTCATCATTGCAGCCATCTGGTGGGATGCCCGCCTACATACCCCCATGTACTTCTTCCTCTCCAACCTGTCCCTGGTGGACATCTGCTTTTCCACTGTCATCGTTCCCCAGATGTTACTGAACATGCTGACCCAGAGAAAGACTGTCCTCTTTGCCCTGTGTCTCACCCAGATGTATTTCTTTGTGGCCTTTGGTATCACAGACAGTTTCCTCCTGGCTGCCATGGCCTTTGACCGCTATGTGGCCATCTGTAACCCACTGCGTTATACCACAACCATGAGCCCCAGGCGTTGTCTCCTGCTGGTGATTGCATCCTGGGTGGTTTCCCATCTCCACTCACTCGTCCACACCATTCTCATGGGCCACCTCTCCTTCTGTGGTCCCAACATCATCCACCACTTCTTCTGTGATGTCCAGCCACTGCTGACACTCTCCTGCTCTGACACCTCTGTCAATGAGCTTTTGGCCTTCACGGAGGGCTCCTTTGTGATCATGAGCCCTTTTATCTTCATTATTATCTCTTATGCCTACATCACCCGTGCTGTCCTGAGGGTGCCTTCAGGGAGAGGCAGGTACAAGGTCTTCTCCACCTGTGGATCTCACCTCACAGTTGTGGCACTGTTCTATGGGACCATAATATCTGTGTACATCCGCCCCTCCTCTACCTACTCAGTGACAAAGAACCGCGTGGTCACTGTCATCTATACAGTAGTTACTCCCATGCTGAATCCTTTTATTTATAGCCTTAGGAACAAGGACATGAAACATGCCTTGAGCAAACTGGCTAGGAGAACAGAATAGAATATGTGTATTTTATTACCCCTAGGAGTTAATCATTAATTCAACAATGAACCACAATGTTTTTGCCATGGCCACAGTTATAAAGGCTGCTCCTTGGCAATGTTGAGCATAGCAGAGGTACCAAGATAGACTCATTCGAGAGAAATATGGGGCTCTCCTGATGGACAATATTGATTCTAGGATCTCCCATTGGACAAATATTTCTTGGTTCTTTGTTGCAGTTCAAGACTCTTCCTATTCCAATCTTCCTTCTTTTCTTCTGTAGATCTCAAACTGAATCAGAAGGATTTTTTATACTGTCTCCTCAATAAAACTCTTAAGCAATGTGGTGGTTAATTTTTCTATCAATTTGACTGAATTAAGGGATGCCCAGATAGCTGATGAAACACTGTTTCTGGGTGTATCTCAATAGCTGTTTCTAGAAAACACTATCATTTGAATTTGTAGACTGAGTAAAGATTGCTGTCACTGTTGTGGGTGGGTATCATACAATCCACCGAGGACCCAAATAGAACACAAGGCAGAGGAAAGGTGAATTCAGTCTTTTTCTTGAACTAAAATATCCATCTTCTGAACTTGAACATCATCATTCTTGATTCTCAGTCCTTCGGCTTTAAACAGGGACTTGTACCACTACCTCCTTGGATTTCCAGGCCTGTGGGCTTGTACTACACCACCTGTATTCCTCTGAAGAACTCTCACTAATACGTACCTCAAATCACATCTTGGTATTGCTTCATGGAAGACATAAACTAATGCATTAATCAATGCCCAGTGAAAAATGCTATGCCTGACTTCCTCCAAGATGGCCGCCCAGATAACACCGTGACAGGGAGGCTCCCTGAATATACCATCCGAATGCTGGAATATAAACTAATATAATAACAGAGAGAAGAAAAAAAGAGGGAGATGGGTCCTCTGGACCCAAGAAGAATCTAAAACGAGAACTGTAGCCCACGGAAAGAGTAAAAGAATGAAATAAACAAAGGTGGAGACCAGCAGCACCTCTGTCCAGAGCCGAATCCAATCAGCGCTGCAACCCGAGCTGAGAAGATATGATCCAGGTGCTGGCGATACGCGGTGGAATTGCCGGTGGAATTGCTACGGTGCGGCAGGACGGCGGAGGCGGTGGTCGAGTGTGGAGCGAGGTGGTTGCGAGCAGGAGAGTGAGTGAACCCAGCAGTCCCCAGCCCCCCACCCCTGAGGGAGAGTGAGGGACAGGCATCCATCTTGAAACCGGAACTGCACCTAATTAGGCACGGTTCCTGGAAGGTCATGGCGGAAACGGCACGGGTGCCCTGGGGGTGATAGGGGAAGTTTGGCAGACGACCTGGTACGGGTTACCAGGCAGCGGCCCATCCTCTTGCACACTGCAGCAGACATATGCGGAGCAGAAACAGGCTTGGGAGAGGCAGTGGACCAATACAGCCTCACGGGCAAGCCCAGGAAAATGCCAAGACGGAAAGGCAGAGGGCGCTCTCCGAACTCCAATACAAGCAGAACCAATTCCAGGGATGCTAATGCTGAAATGGTAGGGAGTCCAAAAATTAAACTCTCAGAGGAGTTGACAACTGAAGTGGGGAGACAACTCCATGAAGCTATGAAAGAAATTAAAGCGGCACTGTTAGCCCAACTGAGAATCAAAATGAAATACATAATTGGCGAATCGCTAAGCGCCTCTAAAGGAAACACAGCAGGAAAGGTGGAGGATAAAAAATCAAAGGAAATTGAGAATGAAACAAATAAAGACTTAGAATGCATTAATCAGATTCAGAGAGACTACCAGGACATCAAAGACTCCAATAAAAGTTGGCAGAACCACTTGAAGGAAACTAAGGATAGACTTTCATATCTGGAAGAGAGAATGAAAACTTGGGAAAAAGAAAGGAGAGACTTTCTCAAGATAATTAGAAATCTGGCCAGCCCGAGCGGCACAGGCACCGATCAGGACTCAATATGGACTGCCTTCCGGGGTCCTGACCCCAGGACCTTGGAGGAGAATGAGAAGGGCCCCTCGTGGGGCCCCCACCTGGCCCGAGCGGTGCCAGCGCGTGGGCTTGGAATCAGGGACAAACACTATCCCCGCCCCGCCCCCCCGTAAGCAACCTGCTGTTTTGGAGGTCTGGCTGGACTGATAGCAACCAAGGAACATCAACCAACTTTTGTTTTGTAGATTTGGCCAGGCCTCTGGTCAGCAACCCAAGCATCTCTTTATAGCAGGCAATGTAGCAAGTATGGGGGATTCTCTTCTGCCTTGTCTTTTATTATTAATAAAATATTAAAAAAGAAGAAGAAGAAAAAAAGATAATTAGAAATCTGGAAGTGGCAGTGCAACAGCTGCAAGACAACCCAAGGAAACATAACTTACGAATAAAAGGTGTGAGTGAAAAAGCAGGGGTCAATACAAATCAAATTAAAAGACTATTTACAGAAATAATTTCAGAAAACTTCCCAAGCATGGGAACAGGAAGAGACTTTCAGATAACTGAAGCATATAGAA
>RJWM01033658.1:0-20404 GCA_004363535.1 Dasyprocta punctata
GCTGGGGATTGAACTAAGCAGTGATGATGAATCTTTCAGAGATGAGTGCCCCAACTGCAACCCCAAACCCACTTATTTATTGCAAAGCACCAACACTTGCAATTAAACCCGAATACTGAGGTTTTAGTTTAGAAAAAAAAACTCATATGTTAACATCTTTTGTCTTAAAGGAAAAATGACACACGTGCCATAGGTTTGCCACCACTGAACTAGGGCCTTGCACATGCTAGGCAAGTGCTCTGCCCCAGAGCTACATCACCAGCTCCTATTTTAAGCGTTTCTAAGCATAAAATTCAATAGTGTTAGTTATATTTATAATGTTGTACAACCATCATTACTATCTATATCAAAAAAATTTCATCACTCTAAATAGAAACAGTACTCATTAAGCAGCAATTTCCCATTACCTCCTCTTCCTAGATCCTGATAACTTCTAATCTACTTTCTACCCCTATGACTTGACCTATTCTAGATATTTCATATCAGTGGACTCAGACAAAGTTTGTTTTTTTGTGTGTCTGGCTTCTTTCAGTTAGCATGTCTTCAAGGCTAATCCGCACTGTAACATATGCCAGATCTTTCTTCCTTCTTTCTTTTCTTTCTTTCTTTCTTTCTTTCTTTCTTTCTTTCTTTCTTTCTTTCTTTCTTTCTTTCCTCCCTTCTTTCTTTCTTTCTTTCTTTCTTTCTTTCTTTCTTTCTTTCTTTCTTTCTTTCTTTCTTTCTTTCTTTCCCAGTGCTGGTTTTGAAACCCAGGGGCACTCTACCACTGATCTACATCTCTAACTCTTTTTAAGACACAGTCTTGCTATGTTGCTCAGCCTGGGCTCTAACTCGCAATCCTCCTGCCTCAGCCTCCTGAGTGGCTAGAATTACAGAAATGTACCACCAAGCCTGGCTGAACTTCATTTCCTTTCATGGTTGAATGATATTCCATTATATGGATACAGTACATTTTACTTATCTGTTCTTTACTGATGGACATTTGGGTTTTTTCTACCTTTCAGCTATTGTGAATAATGCTGCTGTGAACATTCACGCACAGGTATCTGTTCAAGTCCTTGCTTTCAATTCTCTGGGCTAAATACCTAGAAGAATTTTTAGACTATATGGTAATTCTATGTTTAACTTTTTGAGGCAATTCTATGTTTAACTCTCATAGTTTTTTAAAAACTGGCTTTACTGCAATGCTAGTTTCTTCATCAATGAGTTAAATAATCTTTGATTCCTAATTACTATATATTTGAATGAGGTTTGTGCTTTCAACTGCTTGAAAATTACACTTTGATTGAGATGATTTATTTACTTTGCTAATCTTTAAAACCTAAAGGTGACCCCCGCTTCACTTTGAGCCCTATTACTTATTGCACTTTCCCTATGAGGAAGTAAAGGAAACGAGCAGAAATGGGGCTTAACTGATGAGGCCAACCAGCATGGTATTTTGATAGTTCCAAAGAGAAAGGAAAATTTAATTAGGATCCTGTTATAGTGATGGGAAATGAAGTCATGTGAAGGTCAGGCATGGTCACCGAACATGTTCATCTTTGCTTTTGCTGGAAATACATGAAGACTTTTCTCCTCTAGAACATAAAAAAAAAAACCTGTTAGGTCTCTACGGTGTGATAGCTTCTGCTCTAAAAACTACAGAAAAGCTTTGCTTTAGGTGAACGCTCAGACTAGGCAGACCACAATGGAATCCACTAGGAGAG
Organism: Dasyprocta punctata; assembly: GCA_004363535.1. Lineage (NCBI taxonomy): Eukaryota > Metazoa > Chordata > Mammalia > Rodentia > Dasyproctidae > Dasyprocta > Dasyprocta punctata. The sequence goes on from RJWM01033658.1 coordinate 1,707, forward strand.
ATGGTAAAATTCTTTTTGTTCCATTCCAGAATTTGCCTTCATTGGTATTTGACAGGAAAGGAGGCCCTGAGGAATCTTTTAAGTAGCAGATGAAGCGAAGAAAAGGGATTTTGCCTGGGCTTTGAGGAGAAGGAAGGACACGGAAGTGAGGAAGGGTGGGAGGGCACATCTGAGGGGTGGTGGGGAAGGAACCAGGAGCAGCTAACCTGCCTGAGACCGTGCTCCTCAAGGGGGCTTTGTTTTTTTTTTGTTGTTGTTGTTTTTTTTTTTTTTGGTACCAGGGATCAAACTGACAACCTTGTGCCTGCCAGGCAGGTGCTTATGCCACTGAACTAAATCCCTGGCTCAAGGGGGCTTTTTATTTGTCTTCAGACTATACTACCACCCTCTCAACAACAACAAAATCTCTACTAGAGTATTTTTTAAAATTTTTTAAATTTTTTATTTTAAAGAGACTAAAACCAAGGAAAATAAAACAGAATAAAGTCAATCAAAACAAAATGGTGTAAGTGATACAGGGTTTCAAAATCTCCTAGAGTATTAATGACATAAAATCAGATGTATTCTTGATTCTACACATTTTTCATGTTTCAAACCAAGAATGTTTTGCTTTTTTGAATAAAGTTAAAAAAAATCACAAAAACCTTACTTTCCCCCCTCACAGTTCAAAAGGAGCTAGCTGGATTTTTATCACAATTTTCTCACTTTTGAGATAAGATATGAAAGAACAGATGACTGCAATGGAAGAATTTCACAGGTGGTTAAGGATGTGCAGGAAAGAGAAAACTAGCATAAAAAAGAATGTCATCGATTCTAATATGATCTGAATATATCTATTTCTGAAAGCATACCAGGCAGGTTAAGAAAATAAAACTAAAAACCAACTTTCTTCCAGCAGTCTTTCTTTGCTATCTTGCAGGGCTGTATCAAGATGGAACACAGTATATGGAACAAGCGCTCAGAAGACTTAGAGGATGGCCTGTGTCTTTGTGAGGGGCCAGCTGGTATGGAGAAGGGTGTGAGCGCTGAAGACAGATGGCACTGGGGACAGTCCTAGTTCGAGGGTCTGACCAACAGTGAGGCCTGAGGCAAATCCCTGGATCTCCATTTTCACACATATAGATTGAGGACAATAATTCTTGCTTTAGAGGGAAGGCTCAGTTAATAAGTCTGCCAAGAGAGACTCAAGGACAAACTGTTCTGGAAGCCTGGTATGTGTATACATCACAGGTATAACACTAGCCACATAATTCTGGAATAATCTCTTACATATCTGCTGCCTTAGTTATACCAGAAATTCCCTGTAACTTGTTCACTTCTACGTTCTCTAAGCACAGTGACTGAAGCACCATACCTTGCCATTCATTCTTCTAACAAATATTTACTGGGACCTCCCAGCCACCAGTTCTTGACAGCTACCCTCTGCTCTCCAAACCACTGTTCTCTTCTTACTGCTTCCCCAGCACTGAGGCTCCAGGGCTGTGACCAGACCCCTGTGGTGGACACTGTGAGGTGCTACACACACTGTCCCTCAGGACTGAAGGACTCATTCTCCCCAGACCCACTGGCTGTGGTGCTGCTGGCTGACTGCCTTCTTTGGGATTCATCCAGCCTCCTCTTCAGAGAGAGAGTTGCCTTGCCTAAGGCTATGCTCCTTCTCTGGGGACAGCCTGCATCTAAGGATGAGTCCTCTAATCCTGACTTGGAACAACTCTGAAGGGCCAAATCAGTTAACTCCCCAAAGGAATGGCTGTGGCTGCCACATCAATGGCATCACAGCCCAACTTTTCCCTTGAACTAATCCTGCATTCTTTAGACTCCAGATGTTAACCTTGAAGACACCCTAGTAAATTTCTTATCTGTGGTCTGCAGCACCCCCTCAAGTATAGTCGCCAGATGGGATTTGTGGTCTATGCAGACTCTGGTTGAGCATCTGGGAAACCTCAATTCCAAGTGATTCCAGGAGCTGCTACAGTCCTCAGGGACCCACTCACTGTCACAGGCTTCACTTACAATTGCATTTTTACCCCCACTTTCCTCCAAGTTTTTCTTACAAGATGCTTTTGGAATCAAAAGAGTAGGAGATATAGGCTTGTAAAAAAATTATTAAAGCAATGAAAGACATGCCACAGTAGAGACCTGGATCTGATGCTAAGCTGAACTCAAGCATTTCAAGGAAGTTCCTTAGGGGAAGAGTCATTTAAACTGAATTGCGAAGGACAAATTGTCGCTTCATGAGGTGGCAAGGGATATGAAAAAGATATTCCAGACAGAGGGCACAACATGCTAGAAGGCATGAGAGAGTACAGGATGAGGGAAGGCAGGGGGGCAATGATATCTGGGCAGATGAGGCAGGGCATTCTATACCACACTGAGCAAGCAACCTGGTGGTCAGGAACTGTCTAATGCCACATTCCAGTACTGGCCAAGCTTCAGTCATTTCAAGTTTGACCATATCTTGGCACCTCTGGTTTTATTTACTATTCACGTAATTTGTTTCTCTGAAGCTTCTTTTTTCTTAAATACATTTATATTAAAAGGGATTCCACTTGTTGAGCATGGTATTCCTGCCTGCTATCCCAGCAGGAGGACTGCTGCAAGCTCAAGGCCAGCCTGGGCTACATAGTGAGTTCAAGACCACCCTAAACTATATACCAAGGCTCTGTCTCAAATAACAAAAACAAAAACGAAAAAGAGAGAGGAAGAGATTTTACATACAACCAAAAATCAAAACAAAGGGCTGGGGATGTAGCTCAATGGTAAAGCACATGCAAGTGCTAGGCCCTGGGTTCAGTCCTCAGCACCATCCAAACAAAGGACATCAACAAAAACCCCAAGCAAAAGGAACATCATTTGCCACAACTAGAAAGTAACTGTAAAAATTTGGACTGTAAGAGACAACCTACAAAATGGGAAAAATTTTTTGCCAGCTACTCCTCAGACAGAGGACTAATAACTAGAATATACTAAGAACTCAAAAAAATTAAACCACCTAAAATTAAAGATCCAGTCAAGAAATGGGCAAGAAAAATGAATAGATACTTCACACAGGAAGAAACACAAATGGTCAACAAACATATGAAAAAAATGCTCACCATCTGTGGCCATCAGAGAAATGCAAATTAAAACAATGCTAAGATTCCATCTTACTCCAGAAAGAATGGAAATCATTAAGAAATTAAGCAATGACAAGTGTTGGCGAGGCTGTGGAGAAAAAGGAACCCTCCTTCATTGTTGGTGGGAACATAAACTAGTACAGCTATTGTGGAAATCAGTATGGAGATTTCTCAAAGAACTGAAATTAGAAATTTCACATGACCCAGCTATCCCCCTGCTAGGTATCTTCTCCAAAGAGCTTAAGTCATACTACAGCGATACATGCATACCAATGTTCACAGCAGCATAACTCGTAATAGCTGAATATTGTAAACAGCCAGTGTAGCCCTCAACCGATGATTGGACAAAGAAAATGTAGCACCGATGTATAATGGAATACTACTCTACTGTAAAGAGCAGCAGATTTGAGACACTTGTAGGAAAATGGATGCACCTGGAAAATATAATGTTGAGTGAAATAAACGACACGAAGTTTAGATACCATATGGTATCTCTCATTTGAATGAGGCAAAGTATAACCAAAGAGAATGATAAAGGATGGATAGAAGGGGACAAGGAGACGGATCTCTTGAGATAGGGGAAGTGGCACAAGGGAAAAAGTGCCAGAGGTGAGGAGGAGGGAAAGAGAAGTAAGTAGAATAAAAATATGCTATATACAGGAACAAAAAAGCTGTGGTATGCGCATGCAACCACTCCCCAAGATGACTGTAAACTGCATGAACTGCAGACATATACTAATAAAATTTTGAAAATTTTTTAAAGGGTTGGGCTGTGAAACAATGGAAACAGAAAAGAGCAATTAAATTCTATGTAGATATCGTCTCCTGTCCACGTCTTTCAGCCTGAGGCCCATTCTAACTTTGTAGGGAAGAAGATTAGCAAACATAATAGAGGTTGAAGAATAGTGTCACAATGAGACTTTCTCCTTGATGTAAGCAGAAAGCTAGAAAGACATTCATTTTTTTCACCATGTAATTCAATATTCTTTATAGCTGTACCATGTGCCATCAGAATCACCTTGGAGTCCCCTCCCTACCACTCTGTTGACAGTGAAAGGCTGGTAAACAATAAAGGACCCTACACATGTGGCTGTTATTACCACTCTGACACTTTGTCCTTTGGCTATGGAGCAAGAGCTTGGCCCAGTGAAGATTTTCACTGTGTGATCCTCACCCAAGCACACACTGTGGGTGAAGAAGCAGAAGGGTTGAACTGGGCAGAGGGGCAGAGCCCTGGAATCCTCACCTCTTGGAACTGGAAAGGCCATTAGAAAATCCCATCTTCCTATTTTGTAGCTGGGGAAACTAGGACCACAGGAAGGATATGATTTGTCCCAGTCACAGAAAGGGGACTAGTGTTGGCATTCTAGGGGACAGACACGGAAAGAATAGTAAAGCTTATTGTTTCAGTACTGCTCCCAGCAGCTGTTATCTACCAGGCAGAAGAGAAGAGAGTGTGGGAGAGGCTAGCCCATGAGGCCCAAGAGCAGGGACGCCTACAGGAAACCCAAACTACCAGCCTGCTATGGTGGCACGTGCCTGTAACCCTAGCTACTCAGGGGACAAAGGCATGAAGATTACAAGTTCAAGGCAAAGCTAGGCAACTTAGTAAGAGCTGGTCTCAAAATAAAAAGGGCTGGGAATGTAGTGTAGTGGTAGACTGCTTGCCTAGCACAATGCCCTTGGTTCGATTCCCAGTATCACAGAAAAGAGAAAGAAAAGAAACACAAACTACTGGGCTGGGCTCCTCAGCTAAGGGCAGAGATTGAGGTAGGCCTGGGACCTAGGCAATGGGCAGCGTGGAAACAGCTTGCCAGGGGTTCAAGGGCTGACAAAAGTAACCCGAGGAACATAAGAGAGGCCAGCACATCAATACTGCTCCAAAGGGCAGTACTGACACCCTGGGCCTGGGCCAAGCAGCTGGGCTTTGGAGTTTGTCAGGCCTGGGTTCAACCTGGTTCTGTCACTTCCCATCTAGGTATGACTTTGAGGAGTCAATTAACTCCTCTGAGCCCCAGCCTCCTTGTTGAAGCATTATGACCTACTTCACAGGACTGCAGTGAGGGTCATAACGCTTTGAGTACAGGGCCTGCTACTTTGCCCACTCTCACTGCCCCCGCCCCACCTCCCATGGCACAACCAGACCCCTGACAACACATTTTCCTTCTCTTTTATCTCTCTCCCTTACCCCAGGCTCACAGCTCGTATCTCTGGACCCTATCCATCCTATGCCTGTACCCACCAGCTGCTCTACTAATCCCAGCAATAGAGTCAATGAGGATTTTTTCAAGTATCTGCAGAAAAGAAAGCTGAGGGGCACATTCTGGAGGGTTGTAGAATCTCCTTCGCTTACAGACAGAGGGGAAGGTGGATACTCTGGGGAGGGGGCTGACCGAGCACTCTGGCCATCTCACCGGTGCAAGAGGCAGCTCTGGTCTCTCCAGGCTGCAGCTGGGCTTGGTTGGCAGAGAACAAAGACAAGACTCTCATCTCCCGCAGTGTTGGAAGGCAGCACCTTCTGCAAGTCCTTCCATTAAAAGCTCCCAGGTTAAATATAGCCCTTTCCAGTTGTCTAGGACATAGATTTATGAAATGTCAGAACTGTATCAGAGTGAGAAACGATCTTATCTCTGCTCTGTTTTTAGAGTAGAAAGGAGGTAATAGAGAAGAGAAAGAAATGAGGACTTTCACCCTGGGCACTGGGAGGCCACTGGAGGTTTTGCCTGGTGTGTTTAAAGGCTCTCTGACTGCAGAGTGGAGACAGAGCTGCAGAGTGCGGGGAGGGACCCCGGTGCAGATAGGGAGACGAGGGTGCCTGGGCCAGGGGTGGGGAGATGGGAGGAGGGAGGAGGCTGCAGGGTGGGGCCTGCTTTTCATCCTAGGTGAGGGCAGCCCCTCCTCCTCTGGCTGCTTCCCCAGCCCGCTGTCTTCTAAAGGGCTCCCACCTGCTCAGCGGTTCCCAGAACTTTCACCCTCCCCTTTAAGGCCACCCACTGCATCCTTGAGGTGCCTGCTAGAAAGTTCCTCCTTGCTCAAAAGTGCCAGTTCTGCTGCCCGAGACCCCACTCAGACCTTGTCCACTCACTCCACCCATGACAGCCCCACAGAGACCTAAAGAGTAAACACTACTTTCCTTGATCCTTCTCCACGCCAAGCAGCACACAGTCCACAGCCTTTTGAGGGTACTTCTGACATAAAGAGCCAACTAGAACCTCACAGACACCAAAACAGCAGCTTCCCATAGGTTTTCAGGTACAGATCTATGGTATCATCCCCTCCCCTCCCCTGGCTTGTCCTCTACACAGAAGTCAGAGAAGGGTCCTGGTGTGACACAAGGCCCTGGACTTTACTGTGTCTTAATGCCAGGAAATCTAGCTTAAAGTGCGACTCAAAAGTACTCAGTCTGTCGGTAATAACCTGTGCACAGAGATGACCAGCGATAGGCACTCTTTTCCGCATTTGCCGCTACCATGTCTAGGAACTACCAAAACCAATTAGCCATCTTGGCAGGAATTCCGGAGGTGGGTGAAACCCAAGATTGATCAAGATCCATCTGAGGAACAAGGCCTCAGAATCTATGGTAAATTGGCCCAACAAGAGTAGATGAACGAGCACATGGATATGCACAAGCACGCGCGTGTGCACACACACACACACACACACACACCCTCAGTCATTCTTATTGTCCTTTTAGGATCCCAGAATATCAGGGCTGGGATATGGTCACATCCACCCTCTCCACTCCCAAAACCATCCCTTGTATAACATCTTTCCCGAGCAGCGTCCTGCCCCTCTTTGCACACCCATAGTGTTAGGGGACCATTTTCTCTCTAGACAGCCTAGGCTGCTGCAGCACAGCTCTGACTGCTGAAAGCTTCTCCCACTCCATGAACCTCAATTCCTTCCCTTCTCCCCTCTATGAGCAAATGACCCTCCTTCCCCAACTTACCTCCCCGGGTCCAGAAGAGGGTGAGAGACTCAACTCTTTCCATCCTAGTGGTGTAGAAAACCAAGGTTCTACGTCCAGCCAATCCTCATGCAACAGAGAAGTATGTGGTGGTCCACACTGGGGTCAGGGAGCCACAGAGACCCCCACTGTTCCAAACCCTGTCCCCAGGATCCTCAGTGGGACACCCAGGGACTCTTCCTGAGCCCCATTTCCCAGCACTCTGGCTGAGTCCGTCTTTGCCCAGTGAAGTTGTCCCTGGGCAGTCCAGCTCAGGGAAAGCAACTCGGGCTTCAAAAAGTGAGTTTCCTCTCTCTCCTTTCCCACCCCCTGCCTTCCACCCACAGCCCCACCAGTCCTGTCCCCCCAGCCACAGCAGACCAGTGAGGGGAGCTATCTGTGACTGGGCTTGTCGCCTAAGAAAGGTTCTCAGCCAAAGCCCCGAGTCAGAGCCGCATGGAGGGTTGACCTCCTGCTCAGCTGCTGTCCTGCAGCGAGGGGAAATGAACAGGAACAGGCTGTCTGAGTCAGCGCCCCTGGTCTATTGTCACTGTTCGGGCCCCTTCCTTCCCAGAGCAGAGACGTGCACAGAGATAGGCCTTGTTTTTTGAAAGTCTCTCTTGCACATACACTTTCTCTCTTGGCCTAGAACAAGGCTGTGAGCTATGGGGCTGGATGCAACTCACTTCAGTTTCCCCAGCTCCTAATGAGGGCCTGTCTGACAGCATTAGAAACGTCATCTTATCCCTATCATCCCTGCCATGAACAGAGGAAGTAAAAACAAGTGGGACCATTTAACAGGAGAGTAAAGTAAGGCTCAGGAAGGAAAGGACCCTCCCAAGGCTCAATGGCTACAGGATAAGGAGACCTGGAGCCCCATCTAGCTCTCCATGGCATCGGGAGGCACCTCCTGATTCTCCCACTTATTGCTTCTCTAGCCCCTATTCTGGCCAGCAGGTCACAGATTCTAGCAAAGCGCATTTTTTGGGGCACAAATCATGAGATAATTGCTAGCTTTTGAACACATATTGTCCAAATTTGTTTCTGTGTGTTCAGAAAGACAAGAATCCAGGAAATAAGCCGGGCATGCCACAAACTGGTTGCAAAGGGTCTCCTTTGTTAGCCAGTAAGAGCTAGCTATCGAGGTGATGGGCACGGGTGAGGGGCTGAGCCCGTCTGTGGCCCAGTGACAGTCTTCTCATCAGAAGGGAGGCATCACTGGTTCTTTCACACAGGGTAGCAAGAGATCCAGCATGAACTTTGCTCTCGCTTGTCTCTGCCAGAGACAGGGAAGCAGCTTCATGAGAAGGAGTTAGAGGGCTCACTGGGGGAGCCCTGTGTTGATGACTTTCAACTTTTTGAGGGCAAGACCAAGGCTTTTTAGTCTCCCATATTCAGGATACATTTGCACACCTTGGTACAACAGCCATCACAGAAAGACGGATGTGAAATCTCCAGACAGGATGAACACATTGTGTCCCTGAGGTTGGGATGGGGTCAGTTTCTAGGGGCAGTGAATGGTTCATATCATCCAAGAAGGTCAGCAGGCTGGGGCCTGAGCAGGAACTTTTTCTTTTAGCAACATCGAGGAAGTGACCTTGGCAAAGATGGTTTCACAGAGGCCACACTGAAGCAGGTTAAGGAGGGAAATGGGAGGAGATTAGAGACATCTCCAGGAAGTCTGGCTGTGGTTAGAGAGGAAAATGCTAGAGCCAAGCTGGAGGGAGAGGCAGAGCTACAGATGAGAGTTAGATGTTTGTCAGGACAGGAGGGGTGCTGCATGTTTTAAAGTTGACTTTGAAAACCATCCTGCAGGCTGGACTTCATCTCAGACCAATGAAACCACAGTTTGTAAGGGGTGGAGTCCAGGCACTGATGTTGTTTTAAATCTCCCTAAGTTGAGAACCATAACACTAATTCTTGGGAGAGACTGAAAGTCAGTCTTAAAGATCAGTCAGTGCAGAGGACAAAGGCAGACTGGCCATCTTATCTTCTACCCGTTGGCAGATTAGGGGCTAAGAGTACAGACTTGGGAGTCTTGGGAGACTCAGAGTTATAGACCAGTTACATAATCAATGTTTTCTAATATATAGATCCCCTTTAGGAAATAATAACACTGGGCCGGGTGGTGCAGTCCTATAATCCCAGCACTTGGGAGGCTGAGGCAGAAAGATCGCCTGCGAGTTCGAGGCCAGTCTGGGCTACATAGTGAATCCAGACCAGCTTGAACTACATAGCGAGTCTCTGTCTCAAAAAACAAAAACAAAACAACAGCAGAAAAAAGGAAATAGTGAAAACACATATATCATAAAGTTACTCTGTGGACTGAATGAGTTAATATCCCAAAATATCTACCTGGCTTAACAGAAGCTCTGCTGGAGCAGGCTGTTTCTAGCATGCCTCCTTTTGCCTTCCTAACAGATAAAATAGTCCAGCCCTCCACCTAAAGCTCAGGAAGGCCTCCCTTCTACAATGTTGCTGGCCTTCACCTTGGTGTGGATCTCTCACTGGCTACACCTTCTGACCTGCTTCACACAGCCCTGGGCCTGAGTTTGTCATTCTCCACAGTGACTTCTCACCCTTGGTCCTCCTGGGCTATGACTGGATGCTATTGCTGTGACAGGAGCTAACATCACATGTGACCAGAGCTACACTGTTCAGGACACAAAGACTTTGCCAATTAGACTCCAGTTGATACTTGTCTTTTGTTTCTCCAGCTCAGGTTTTGGAATTCTTTAAGTTTCATAACACAGCCTTTATATTTGAGGTGTTGGATGCCTGATGACGAGGGGGGGAGGCGAGGGGCTGTCTTTATCTTAAGACCCAGTAGTGTGACCTAGATCATGAATTCCACTTGCTACCTTAAGAGTTCTCAACCTTTGCAACTTTGCTCCTTGCCCCAAGCAGAGAGCTCCTTTTCCTGAGGTGATAGCTCCTTTCCCTCAAGCACCCAGGAAAGAAGAGGAACTGGTGACAGAAACAAAGTTCAAAGCAGATGTTCAGAAAGACAGTGTTTGTGTAGGTTTGGATAGTCAAGAGTCTAGCAGAGGAGCTGGGCACGGTGGTGCACTGCCAGCACTCAGGAGGCTGAGGCAGGAGAATCACTGGGTGTTTGAGGCCACCCTGGGCTACATAGCGAGTTCAAGCCCAGCCTGAACTACATAGCAAGACCCTCTCCCCCCGCAAAACACCTCAAAACAAAGAAACAAACACCAAACAAGAGTCTAGCAGAGGAGAGGGTGGGAGCAGCCATGTTAAGCCGTGGGACAGGGACAGAAGGGTGAGGAGTGCAGTCTGTGAAGCAAGAAATCTCCAAAGCTAGGTCCCAGAAGCAAAAGCAAATTCCCAAATGCTCTGAGAGTCTTAAGCGATAGCAATGGCAGCTCCCACTCACCCCTTGCTTACTACGTGGTCACTCACGTAGCCGGGGAGGGGTCAGAATATTGCACAGGGGCAGTGTGCTAGTCGTGGTGTTTGTCTTTTATCTTGTGTGCCAGGGGCACTGCGGCACATCTTCTCTGAGACAAGCTATAAGAGCCTGAACAGCACCACCCACCCCAGCCCCAGGAAAAGTTCATAGAGGTAGCTCTGCACCGCCCTTTCCAATGCCAGAAGCAGGACTCAGAAAACACATTCTGCCCAAATGGAAGGCTCAGTCGGGGGCCCCATCTTGCTCCCCACACCCTCCATGTGTCCTCTGGGAGAACTCCACAGGAGATTGACTTTTAGGAAAAATAGGAAATCTGCTATTGAGAAAAATGAAGGTTTCATCCAAGCCCATTTACTCTGCAGGGATGCAGATGGCAGTTAAGAGCTGCCCTGCCAGTGTGCAGGAGCCCTACTGGGACAACTTCCTTGGTCTTCTCAAGCATCATTTTGGCCTCTTCTCGGTGTCAGAGAACTGTCTGGTTTCTCCCAGCTTGATAATGGTTATGGAGTCATGGTTAAGTATACCAGGATCTCTCTATCATCCTAATGAGAAAATCCCAGAAGTCACAAGGACATTTCTAGGGCAGTAAGAGATGGCAATGTTGAGGGGAGCAGCTGGACTGTTGCTCACATTAATTTCTGTAGCTAGGTGACCTAGGGAATGTCACCTCACTTCTCATGGATCTATACAATGAAAGGTTTATAGGAGATGAATAGTTTCCAAGTGTGCATCTCACCTTTATTAAAATATCCAGGTTCCCCATCACCACGCAAATAATCACACAATACAATATGATACAATATAATACAATACCTGCTTCCAATACAATCAAGACAAAAAGTCTTCCTTTCCCATGAAAAACTTCCATGTTGATATGCGGAAATGATAGTCATGGCCATTATATACACTCTGTTCCGTCTAGATTTCCCTCATGCCCATCTTCATCCCCACTGAGATCCCTAGAGACTCTTCCTACTTTAGGTTCCTAAGCGATGATGATGGCAGCTCCCACATGTTCCCTGCTTCCTGCCTAGCAGGTGCTTTAGATCTGCACCTCATTTCATCCTTTCCAGCGTCCTGCGTGGGAAGCGCTGACCATGGAGGCAGTGGAAGCTCTGAGAACTTAGGTCACTTGCCTCGCCTTGTCAGCTAACAACCCACATAGCTGTGGAAGTCTTCATCATGTTCTTTAGCAGTCATTCTAATCTTCTTTCCATGAAGTTTAAGCATGTTAGAGGAGAAGAACTCATAACATTTTCCTGATTTTCCCCCTCCAAGGCTAAAACCAGAAAGCTTCACCAGCTTAATCAAAGTACAGTGGCACTCCAGTGCGCAGAGAAGACAAGGTGGCTGCCACTTGAAGCCACCTAGCAGCACAGGCCCACTCTGGCACTGTTGTCCACTGGAGGGGGACAGTGCAGAACAGTACCTGTATTAGTCTATTTTGAGTGGATACCATAAAATTTCCAGAAGTGGGTAATGTATAAAGGAAGGGGTTTATTTAGCTCCTAGGTTTGGAGGCTGAAAGTCCAATTGGGTGTTGCCACTTGTTGGCCTCTGGTGAGGACCTCCTTGGCTACATTACCACATGGTGGGTGGCATCACAGTAGCAGCATGTGCAAGAGGAATCGCTCCCATGGCAAGAAAGGAAGCCAACAGGATGCAGAGGCCAGGCTTGCTCTTTTAGAACCACTTGCTCTGGTGGGAACTAACTAGCAATCCACGAGAACTACACTAATTCCTTCTAAGGCTGTGTCCCCAATAAGCTAACCATCTTCCACTAGGTCTCACTTCTTACAGATTCCACCACCTCAATACTGCCACACTACAGACCAAGTTTTCAGCATAGGGAGCTCTGGGAGACACACTCGCACCATATCCAAACCACAGCAGCACCTAACACTTTCATTTCAAATACTCGTGTACATACAGCAATAAGCTTCACACCATGCAGCATTTTACACCTCACAAGCTCCTTTCAAGTGTCACAGATGGAACCAGTGTGGTGACGTGACACCTGTATTGCCAACAGTTGTAGTGCCAGAGGCAGGGGAATCCCTTGAGTCTAGGAGTTGGAGACCAGCCTGGGCAATGTAGTGAGACCCCCCCACCTCATAAACAGACAAACAAACATTGTAGATCATTTGATCCTGATTACAGTCTTGTAAGGCAGTTGTAAGACAATTTGTTATTATCTTCACAGTGCAGGTGAAGAAACTGAGATACAAGTGATGAAATAACCTCCTCCAAAAACCCAAGGCATGGATCTGAGCTTGCATTTAAATGTGGGACTTCCTCCATAAATTCCACAGCATCTCTCCATTCTTTGTGGCTACCTCTTTCCATAAAGAAAGGTACCTAATTTTTTTTGAGACAGGGTCTAACTATGTAGCTCAGGCTGCCCTTGAACTCACTGTGTAGCCCAGGCTAGCCTCAAACTCACAGGGATCCTCCTGCCTCAGCCTTCCGGGTGCTGGTATTACAGGTATGCGCCACCATGCCCGGCAAGGTACCTAATTTGCACTGATGTCCTTCAAATGTGTTGACTGACTCAGAGAAATGATATGATTTGATCCCTCGGTTTGACAGAATGATCTGCTACTGTAATTGTTCTATATGTTAATGCTTTTTACTACGTGTTTCTACAAACAATATTATAACAATGTTAATGGAAATCTAAGGGAAGGAAAAATTCACGAAGCTTGCCACCTACAATCAATTAAGTTGATTTTTTCACAATACTCTCCCCATTCTTGACCACGCATGTTTTTACAGGGCTTGTATGGCTCAGCATACAGGCAGTTTTTTATTGTGCCTTTTGTATGTTACACTTTCACATAAGCATTGTCTATATTGCTTAATGGTTTTTGTAACTAGCTCTCTCATGGTTCTAACATATTTCAGCAAAATCAGATGTGCCATATTTATTTAGCCACTTTCCTGTAGTTTGATAGTGGCCACTGTAGTTTTTTACACCTGCTTTTTATTTCCTTATAGTTCTGCCCAAAAAATATGGGAACATGATTAGCCCCAACCCTAGGGTCCATGCCTCTGCTTCCAAAACACCTGTCAGTTATGGGAGGTGGGGAGCACCAGGAAATATTTTGCTTGGGAGCCTAGAAATCTTACCTCATTCATACTTTCCAATGGATTCTAGGTCTGATTAGAAACTATGTCTTCAGGAAGAAGGTTCCCAGGGGGCAAAGAGCCCATGGACTCCTTGCTAAATCTCTGCCATTTTAGCTTCTATCACACTGGTCTCAAGGATGGTGAGAATTCAAAAAACTTGTGAAGATGAAAGGGCCAGGTCAACTGTACAGATGCCTTTCAAATTTCATTGAGACAATTTCCTTTGTTTAGGTAAGGAGACAGAAAAGTGAATTCATTTTCATCTTGAAGCACAGGTCACCTTGCTCATGGTGTTGGCATGTCTGCTTGGGGGAAGGGAGTGTTAGACGCCAGAACAATACTAGTTCTCTCTGGATCTGAAACATCCCTCAACACCTGGCTTAGGCTTAAATCCAAAAATCTCCCACTTTCCTACTAGCTTAGGCACCTCCCACCCTAGCTTCTGGGCCCAACACAGAGCTTCCAGTGAGTTCAATTATTCCAACAATGCAAACATGCCATCAGACAGACATATGGTGAAACTTCTACCAAGCTGGGCATCACAGTCCTTGTTGCTATAGTGATTTGCTCTCTCCACCAAAATGGAGCCATGGTCCCCTCCCTCCACCACACCCAGTCTTGAGGGTTACTGCCACCTGCCACAGCTGCAAAGATGCTGAGGAGCACATGACACAGACTTGGGAGGCAGACTGATTTGGGCTCAACTCCTAGCTCCACAACTTCCTTGTTATCAGACCACGGGGCAGGTCTCTCTCTGGGTTTCAGTTTTTTCATCTGTAAAATGGCATCAATAATTGCTGCCCAGTGACTGTTTGGAGGGTTAAAGTGGTGGATGAAAAGTTCTGGCATGTAAATAGGGCATGACAAATACTGGTTCCCTTTCCTTCTCTGTAAGATTACTAGTTCGAATAGACGGCTCCTGTATGCACAGCTATGCACATGCTGGGTAGTGATGGGAGCACTAGCATACATTCCCTTCCACATCACTCGCATATTCATCAGATGACAGAGCTACACTTACTTGAGAGGAAAAAGGGGCTGTGAGACTTGGAGAGAAATCAGTTGCAATCTATGAGCCTGGCAGACAAAGTTTCCTGGCCTTAAAGCAAGCTGTGCTCTAAGGTGGTGCTGTGATTCCACATGGTGTGACTGCTGTTCCCCACATAGCTAGTCTCCCTCATCCAATGCTACCAACTGCTTGGCTTGGCCCACCTGGCCAGCTGCTCCCTATGGTCCTTCAAATACACAGAGACTCTTTGGGCTCCAGGCTTGGAGCTGAGGCCCAGTGATTTCCCCGTCTGTGATCATCATCACCCTTCTTTATGTGAAAGCAATTTGAATTTTCTAAAAGTTTTTTCTAGCTAGCTCACATAACATTCTCAAAAACAGCCTGTGAATGTGTTAATGATCCTCCCAAGGATGGCAAGGCAAATGACTTGCCTAAGATCATCCTCCAGATTTACCAGTAAGAGAGAGTGGAAGCCAAGACTTCGGAGTCCTGTTTGGTGGTTCCTCTCACTTTTCAAAGTTGTAGTCTTTGAAAAGCACATGTTTAACATGGTAGATGAACATTCAATAACCATAAAAATGACAATATCCATACTGATAAATTAACACCAAAGATACCAAATTAGTACGGAGGAGGGAATGATGAACTCTGTTCATTAATATTGTATGGGGGAAAGTCAGTCAAGGGAGGTTTCAGAAAAGAGGTGACACCAGATAAGGATTTTGGAAGATAAATAAGACATCGCCAGGAGAAGAGGTGCTGTGGGCATGGGAAAATGCATCTCCCAAAGCATGGAAATACGGAATGGTTGATTTTATAAAACCATAAGTCGTTCATATGGCTGGATCATCAAGTTCAAGATGAGACACAACAGCAAGTGAAGCTGGAGAAGCAGGTGGGTTCTGGTCACAGAAGATCTCTAGGTCTTGGTAAGGGACATACACGTCACCATAAAACTGGTGCTTCCCAAACCTCAAGCACTGGTGCTAACAGTTTCTCAACCTTTGCCTTCAAACACATGTGCTACTACCCACTTAGTCATTTTATTCAATGTGACTTAGCTTTTAAACACTTAACCTTACCCTAATAGAAAATACATAAAAAACCATGAGTTGATTGTACTAGTTGTATTTTTTGTAATACACATTAAAATATATACAGAGTTTTGAAAGACAGAAAGTTTTCCCTGTATCAGCCACGAAGATCCCCTGAGCCATCTGGGATCCATCCCATACCTCAGCAGTAATCTTAATCTCCCATTCCCAAATTAGCAAGGCTCATAGCAGGAGAGTGGCAGGGAAGATCACTTTGGTGGCTGTGTCAGACATGACTGGGAGAAGGTCACAGGGGGAAGAAGCAGGGATCCAGTTCTAGAACAGGAAAGAGTGGCCAAAGGTATGAACTTAGACATTGGCGATGGGATAAGAGGAGGAGCAGCAAAGTCACAGAGGAAGCTGCAGCAATGAATAACTGTTGAATGCATGAAAGGATGGATGATGAGTGAAAATTGTAAGTGTGAAGTGAGGGAGAGAAAAAAGTGAAGGATGACTCCTAGATTTCCAGTTTGGGTTATGTCATCAAGAGAAAACAGAAAGGGGAGAAAAGGGAGAAAGAAGAGAAGGGTAGCCCAAGATGTGGTCAGCTGAGTGAGGTACACATGGGACATTCGGATGGATGGAACAGTTTGCTGGTTAGTCTGAGCAGCAAACTGAGATCTGAAGGCCAAGCCTACATAGGTGGTCCCCTCAGGGGCAGTCAAGACTGCTAAGGGAGAAAGAGGATGCAGAGTGAGAGGGGACGCAGGCCTAAGACTGAACTCTGAGGAGAGGACATTTGTACTTAAGGGTGGGTAAAGCAAGCCACGCTTTCTTCCTCCACAAAGCTCTTCTTAGTCAACCCAAGACAGACCTATGTCTTGCAGTCAAGGTCTCACTCTCTCTGCAAGGGCATGGGCTGGTTGTTCCTGTGCTTGCCTCCCTTCCTCAACCGGCCCGTGAGCAGCCTGGGGATGGGAGGCTAACCCCTTGTCTGGGTTAGCCCTGTGTGAGGGTCTCGATGGGGCTTCTGGGGCAGCACAGGGATGGTGAGTGAGCAGAAGCAGTGCTGGGGAAAAACGAAGGCCAGGAGGTAGGAGGGATAGGGAGGGACAAGTGGTCTTCCTAATCCTGCCAGAGGCAACTCTGATAGCTACTGCCTCTAGGACGATCCTGGGTTGGAGCTGGAATTGAGGATGCAAAGCGACTTCTAAGAAATAAAATGGCAGCCAATGACTGTCCTAAGTTGTAGTACCAGTGAGAATGTGGAAAGTTGGCTTTAAAATCCTGGAATGGGCTGCACAGAGCATCTCCGTAACACCAGCAGGTCCTGAGCCTCCAGCTCTCTGACAGAGAAGCAGGATGCTACGAGGTGGTGCTTGGGCCATTCACCAAGTAACAGTGACCTTAGAAGAGAATGTCCCCAGAAGATTCCAAAGAAACTGCAACAGCCAGGGTCTTTGTCCTTTGGGCTAAGCTTTGTCTTAGTCCAAAGCACACAGGAGCCCAAATTCAACCCACCTAGGAGGTCAAGCCAAGCCCTACTCTGGCAAGTGGGTCCCAGTTGTGTTTACCTGGCCTGCCAACACATCCCAAGTGGCTTTCCAGTAGCTTTTCTCCCCACTACAGCCTGTAAGACCTCCCTTCTAGGACTGTCCCTAGGACTGGCGGGTCCTGGACAACTCCCTACAAAGGCATGGCTAGCCTGAGTCCCCAGAACAAGGCAGAAGCAAGCCTCTGAGCCTGTGAACGGTAGACTTTCAGGAAGACACCAGTGCACTCATAGCTTCTTTATGGTAGACATGAGTTAAACCAGGCAAAACTTTTCCCTTCCTTCTCGCTGGCCTGAATGGTGGATGAAAGCTTTCCAAATGGACACAGAGGAAACCGCTGGCTTCTCCAGGACTCTGTGTGAGAAGGGGCTCTGAGAAAAGAGAAGAGGAGGCACTATCAAGAAAGAGGGAGGAGGGCACGGAGAGAAAGTGTCCGTGGCTCTAGTGCATGAGACTGATCCCAGGTAGCAGCAGAAGGTGCTGCTGAGTGGCCAAGGGGTAGGTAGGAGGTAGAGAGTTGGTGGGGGATGGGGTGAACGGGAAAAGAAGTTTTTTTTACACAGTTCTTGTACTCCCTTGCAAAAGCAAGCTAGGAAAAAGTTGTCTCCAGATCCTGATTTTTGTACTATGAACATCTAGAAAGAAGTTGTTAGGGGAAACTATGACAGTACCCTTGAGTCCGTGTCTAGAGGAGTGCAAGGAGCAAAGCAGGGTACATCCAGGGGTAGGAGGGGAGCAAACTCAAGGCTGGCCGAGCTCCTCTCCTCCATGCAGGGAGAAGAGCTCTGTCAAGGCTGGGGCAGGGAGGTGGGGGGCAGGGCATTACACAGCAAGAAACAGATTTGTCTGGATCATTCTGTGCATGCAGCATATGAGGTAGAGCCAAGAAAGGTGTAGGTGTACATGTGTGGGCGGGGATAGCGGGTGGGGGTAGAGGAAGGTTTGAATAACAAAGGAGGCTCCCAAAGGCTAAGCTATGCATGGTTCCAAGACTCTGCACACTGGATCCAGGAGAAAGCACAGTTCTAGCAATAAACTTCAGTCATTGGCATGTTGCTCACTTCCCTGACACTCCAGCCACCCTCCAGAGGCTACACAGGGTTGCTGGAGATGGAGCCAGCTCCTGCCAGCTCAGGGAGCTCAGTCTTATGCAATTCAGCCTGGCATGGGAGCAGGGGAGCTGGGAGTTCACTAGCATCTCCCTCAGGCTTTCTCCCCGCCCACTGCCAGCCCCTGCAAGTCACGCCAAGGGTCAGGGGCCCTGAGCGGGGTAGCAGGAGAGGCTCTGCCTGTAGGAGCCCCAGAGAAAGGAGGGAAGGGAAGAGAGTACCTGTTGCTGAATGCATCCTGCTTTGGCTCTTACTCTTCGGTTGCTTGTGGTGAGAGTTGCCCATCATTCTGTTCTGGACTGGCAGCCACCGAGCTGCCGCTGCAGCCTCCTCCTCCTCCTCCTCCTCCTCCTCCTCCTCCTCCTCCTCCTC